>SCLH01000743.1:322711-336881 GCA_004367855.1 Oikopleura vanhoeffeni | reverse complement strand
CCCCCCGCTTTTTGAGGGCCCAAATAAAGGCCAGAGGGCAATAAAGGGATATTGACTCCAGTCTTCCGAGTTTATGGCACCTCCTTATTCCTTGGAGGCCCCGAAAACTTCTTTGGAGGCTCTAAAGTCTCAATGAGACTGTCTCATTTGATGCACAACTTAGAGCGCTTAAACTGTGCTAACAACACATCCGATCTTTAAGTAGATTTAAAAGATTTATAAAATAATATACTGTCGTATTTGTCTAAGCGGACGTTTGTCTAAGCGGACGTTTTAGTGTCTTTTTGTGTTTTTTGGGCGAAAACCTACGCATTTTTTCAAATTTCAAAATTTTCGTACGTCTAAGCGGACGTTTTTTTACATAGTCTTTTACACGATTTAGAAATTCATATCAAAAACCATAATAATATAGAGATAAATTCTCAAACTTTTTTTAATGGNTCCATTTTTTAGAGCAAAATTTGTCTCTGTACGTCTAAGCGGACGTTTTTGAAATTTGAAACGTCCGCTTAGACAAATACGACAGTAATTTATTGGTAGACAAAAACTCTCAAAAACTACCGTTACTGATTGAATTTAACTTTTAGTGTAATTTTTTTTCTTTAACTTATTCTTAAAAATTACCGAATGTTCAATTTTTCTGGAGAATTGCAAAAGATTCTCTAATTGTAAAGTTTTGTTGAAATATCTTCAATTTTATGTCAAAAACGAAAATTTAAAGGAGAAAAAATATTCCCTTTTTAAATGTAATATTATCATGACCCAATCATATTTCTTCATATTAACTGTTTGCATTCGCCGAAAATCCGTTCGATACCTGAATATACCGATAAGAAAACATTTTTCTAAAGGTGACATTTCGTCAAAAAACAGATACTTACTTGGAAAAAATTAAGATGAATTCTAAGAATAGCAGAGAAAAATTGTTAACATGAGTAAGTAGCCAGAAAACTTTCCTTAAAACTCTATTCCTCGAATTTTTGTTATAGTTGATCAGTTTTTTAGAATCAGCGTTTTAGATAAATTAAAGATCAATTCAATTGACCGAAAAAGTAAAGTTTTTTCGATCATTTTTACAGGTTAAAAATATTTTTTGCCTCAAAGAAAGTTTAGAGCTTCCAAGGGTTAAAGGTTCCAACGAAAAATAGTGCCACGGCCTTATTTGACCTACTCACAAATTTTAACTCATCTAAGAATTGCTGATAAAAATGATTTGTCAACAACCTTCGAATACAGAGTAATAGGAGCAGATGAAAATTATTTGCATTTAATTTGTGATGAGCCTGTACCACAAAAAGAAGTACAAAAATATACTTTGAATGGCTTACCGAGAAAGGAAAGACCAAATATAAGAAAAGGACGAACGTGTCAGGCAAAAATCACATTACTGCCAAAAGTCGGGACTTTTTACGTCAAAGGCCAAGGCGGGGGGAAGAGAAAATTTGGGAGAAAAAGGAAACGATCTTTAAATTTATTTACACTTTGGCGGCAAATTGATCAAAAATTAGGCAATATTACAATTTTTTTTAATTTACATTTTTCTGTTATAACCATCTCCAATCGATTTGAAGCATTTTCAATACAAAATTTTTGTTTCTATAGAAAAATTTTTCAGACTATAGCCCCTTTCACACTATGCGGAATATCCCGTTTACTATAGGGCCGGGATATTCCGGAAAGTTTGAAAGGGGGATATACTGAAATATTTGAAGTAAAAAACAGTCCCAATGCGCTATTTTGCCAATATTTAAGCTTGCAGTGGTTCAAAATATACTTAATTACAGATCGATTAAAAGATATTCTACAAGAATAGTTGAGCTCATAGATACAGAAGAAACTT
Organism: Oikopleura vanhoeffeni; assembly: GCA_004367855.1. Classification (NCBI taxonomy): domain Eukaryota; kingdom Metazoa; phylum Chordata; class Appendicularia; order Copelata; family Oikopleuridae; genus Oikopleura; species Oikopleura vanhoeffeni. Next base: position 335,041 of record SCLH01000743.1, on the reverse strand, counting down.
ACAAAACAAATTCGTATAAGATTTTGAATCATATTATGAATCATACGTGTGCTAAAGGATCAGACAAATATAAGGAAAAGTAACTAAATGCAACTGAGCAAAAACTTAAAAAAATAATTGTACATGTAATTTTATTTTGGTCAAATTTTTGTTTCTCATTTCAAGATAACGCAAAAGTCAATCTCAGCAAACGAAATTCCAGACATGATGGTCGAAAAATTCAAGAACTATGATCCATATGTATTATATGATCCGCATGAAAAAATTTACAAACCCGAAGATTCTGAATATCAACATAAGTGCTTTCTATGTGAGAAAACAGGATGCTTGCATAAAGCCAAGGGATATTAAAATTTTTATCCCAGGGTAGTCAACAATTTATAAGACTTTTTCCTTTTTCACACAGTCATCAAAGTTTTCTATGTTCTCGACTTTATATCTCTCGACCTTATATCAATAACGGGGCTTCCTGGTCACTTTTTACTAGATTTTTGGCCAAACTTTTTTAATAATTCGGCTTGTGAAAACAACTCATCCGATTACATTCTTGGATAGTTTGAGCAAAAAAATCTTGTTAATAATAAAATAAAAAATTGGTTTATCGGACCAATTTATTTCATCTTTTTTTTCTGATATTTTTGAAATTTTTTAATTATTAGTTTTACTTAAAAAAATTGGAAACAATGGTCGGATTTGGACCAATTTTTGTATTTTATTATTAACAAGATATTTGTGCTCAGTTTGAGAATGTAATCGGATGAGTTGTTTTCAAAAGCCGAGTTCTTTAAAATCTAGTAAAAAGTGATCAGGAGGTTCGTAATCGATATCTCTAGAGAATCAATTTTCAGGCTTATTTTAATCATTTCAAACATTTTCAATAGGTTGCCTCCCGGCGAGCCTTACTCGGGGCTGTTCGTATTAATTTTTATCATTTTTTTATTTCCGAACGTTTAAATAAAAAATTACATAATTTGCAAATTTCTTGATACTATATTCAAATCTTTGATCATGTTATATCGATATGACAATAAAAAGCGAAACGTTAGAAAATAAAAATGTGAGAATGAATTATAGCAATCAGCTGGTTACAAGAAAACAATTAGGAATAGTATCAAAGTATATCTCCTATCCACACTTTCCGGAATATACCGGCTCTTTTTAGTAAACCTAGTGTGTTTTAGTAGGAGGGCCGGGATATTCCGGAAAGTGTGAATATAGCCTATGTCAGATGGAAAAAATTAATAAACTGACTTTTCTCTTTGACGCGTTTTTTAAATCCGCAAAAATACTCGATTGTATTTGGTCAATATCCAGAATAACTGTATCGCAGATTAAGGGGATTGTGGGTGCTNAATTTTGTTCGTCACGTGATCAAAATATAGCGATTTCTCAAATATAGCGAAATAGCTCTTTTCACCACCAGGTGGCGCCGAGTGTCAAAATTAATAATGCCAAAGTTTTCCCCTCCAAAAGTCACTTTAGTAAGTATATTTGTAGATCATTATCTTGTTCCAGTACTGTTTTAACTGCATTAAACAAAAAATTGCATCCAAATAATGCATTTCGAGTCTGATGAGAAATTTCTAGAACTCACCAAGATTTTTGAAATTAAAAATAAGGGGAACTATCGGGGGTCTGTTCCGATATTCCGCCGGCCAAAATAACACTTCCCCAATATATTTTTGGTCTCTGTGTTTTGAAACACGTTCGTGCAGGTGGGCGTTAAGTCTGTCTTTGATCCCGGGTACCCGCGAGTCATGAAAAATAAAGAACATTCTATCACCCTTATTAGCTCCACAATAAGCGCCCAAAGTAGCGTCCCCGAAGTGCGTTTTGTGTGAGGGTAATTTCAATAGTTTTTTGTGTGAGGGGGTTAATCAATTTTATTTTTATTTAATTTCAAAATTTGTCGTTTTATCAATTTTTAAAATCAATTGTTGTTTTATTTATTTGCTTAATTAATAGGACAATTATTTCCAAATTAAGTTGGTCCTAAATATATGTTCACAATTAAAATATTTGTAGCTTTCGGAAAAAACTAAAAATATGATTAAGATGTGCCCAAGTAATAAAGCCTGGTGACTCAGCTTCGCAAAAGCGCATTTATTTACTTTTCGCGGCTCCGAGAAATGACATGAATTTTGGGAAAACCCGGTCAGCTCAAGCTTAAACCTGATCATACGCATCATGATTGGCTCGCGTTCAATAATTTTTTAATAATTTTGTTTTATTTTACTTTCAATTGGTCTGCGATTAATCCCTAAATAGTTTATCATCGAATACTGATCGTACCGTTTATGATTATGAGTATCATAAGACAACTTCAAGAGGATTTTATTTGAAATGCAGTTCAAAAACTTGTCCTGCTGGATGTTTCATAATGCCAAAAAACGGAATAAAAATTTCAAATACATATTCAAGGCACGGATTCTTGAATAGACACATTGTCTTACACAATTTTTGTTTATGAATAAATTTTGGTTTATGAATAAATTTACGTGATGCATGAACATATTTTATGTAACATAAGTAGCTTTTGATATCGAAGATTATACTTACGTGTCCCGTAGAACTCGTATCCCAAAGAACTCTGATGTGAGACACCTAAATAATCGTGTGATATGATTGGTAAATACACAAGAGTCAATGGGTATTGACCAATCACATAACACGATTCTTTAGGTCTCTGACGTCGAAGTTTCAAGAGACACGTGAGTATAATCTTCGATATCGACCGTTCGAAAGCTACTAGGGTAAATTAGGTGATTTAAAACGAGTGATATTATAGTTAGAAAGATGTTATTAACAGTTTTATTTGCTAGATTATGAAAAATAAAGTATTGAAAAAGATAATTCTCCCAATTTTTTTTCCGATATTTTGATTATTATTAAATTCCACATAAAAACTTTGGTTTTGTTTTCAATACAACTTATGTGTTCTAAAGTTTAAACTTTTCCCGGTCTTAACCCTACTTAAAGTTCATGATGCGAATAAAAAGTCACCGTGGAAGTCAAGGGGAACTATGACTGATGATTTAGAAATCGTGGTGTTTTGTTGCCTAGGGACTTATAAGCACTATGATAATCCCTTTTAACGTCAATTTTTTAATATTTTGATAAAATACCGTTGCATATTATCGGTGACTTTTGTATTTTCATCTCCACTCTATTTANTGGTGGATTTTGATTACGATAAGACCTCTTCAGAAAAAATGTTCTCAAATTAAATTTTTTTCAAGGCCATATTCTTCAACATGACGAAAAACCCACAAATCACCAAAACAAAATTTTCATAACATGTCAATTTCGGATCAAATTTCAATTTCAAAACATTAAAAACCCGAATCTTATTTCCCCGTGTTTGACATCATGTGACATGCAAAAACTTCAATTTTAAGTTCAGCGTCATCTCCGCAAGTTCCTACAGCACAGTTTTTGGATTTGTATGGAAATTCGTCTCCAGAGTCTCACAGGACTTGTAAGTTCATTTCTCCTTGGGTCAAAATTTTGGACACTAAAATATGTTAAATTTTGCTAAAAAATTCGTCAAGAAAGTAATCGACTCCACTGATCACGAAATTCATATAAAAAATTTTCATCGTTGGTGCTAGAAAGCAAAAACAGTAAATCCTGAATTTGTTTTTATGTCCAGAAAAAATGCTCAATTTGATCAAAAACTATGGCAAAAAACACCAAACTTCAGAAATTACGAAAGGCCTTTTTTCCACTTATGAAATATCCGCAAATGATGCTAGAGAGCGAAATCACCAAATGACGAATTTAAGAGATTGTGTATTTGAAACCAAAAAAACCCGAATCTTATTTCCCCGTTTCTGAGGTAATGTGACATACAAAAACTTCAATTTTAAGTTCAACGTCATCTCCGCAAGTTCTCACAGTACCGTTTTTAAATTTTNCTTCTTTTCTGACCACAAGATGGCCAATTGTTTTTATTCTGCTCGTTTTTGAAATCGTTTTTCGGTGGCGATAGCCACTGGTCCGCAAAAAAATTCATCAGCGGTTTTAGTTTAGTTTGTGGGGTTCCTGGCGGGAATTTCCCGTTGCACATTCTGGTAAAATTTCATCACTAATGACGATTTGAAATAAGAAATTTCAAAGGTGAAAAATGGGTATCGATGTTTCATATCCCTTGTTATTCTAGCGACTCCGTATTTTAAGAGCTAGAGCGCTAATTTTTTGGCAGGTGAAAATTAAGCGTTTTTAGGAGACCTTTTAGTTTGGATAGGGCTAGCGAACGCGTGGTCTGCCTTTAATGACCGGTCAAAGTTCAAGGTCAATCTCAAGTTTATCGTAGAGACTTGAAAGTACTTCCAAAAGAACCGGAATGAAACCTTTTCTGAAAAAATCATAATCAGGGATTAATTCTACAGAATTTTTTCTTGTTAATATTCATTCTGAGATTAATCCCTTGTCATTGTAATAAATTAACAGCTTTTATGCAATCTTTTCTTTAACCCTCAAAGTTATAAAACAAGAAATCCTGTTCAGATAGAGTGGACCCAAAAACGATTAGAATGTACTAGACAGGGAAATAAGCGTCCCTGATTAGCCGATAGGCGGCCCGCACAAATTCGTCTCTTAACCCCCTCACACCCTTTGACTATCTAAAGGCAAATTTTCGGGAGCCAAAACGGCGCAGAAATAACATCGTCACAGACCTAGAATTCAAATATTTCATAGAGTTTGCAGTTTGATTTCCAAAAATATTGTTGAAAATTTTATTCCATGAGCCGTTCGAAAGTTATTTTTTCCTACTTTTTTTTAGGCATTTTTGTCAAAAATTTCTTAAAAAAATCAATTGTGTGAAAACGATACATAATATCGAAATTCTGAGGAAGCAAGTTTTTAGGAAAGTATTAGGATTCTTTTGATATAGAGTTTATTTTATCTGCAGTCTCTATACGAAGAATAATTTTTTCACAAGGTGATTTTTATGAAACTCAAAATAATGAAAAAAAAATATTTTTTCAAAAAATTATTTTTCAAAAGAATTGGAGCGCAATTTAACCCAATAGACCGACAAAAACAAATCGATCAAATAAAGAATATAAAGTGGTACTGATTTTGAGTTTTCAGCTGATTAACAATATTTTTCACATTTTACTGCATATACTTCGATGCGCGGCGATATGAATAATTGTTTTGTAAGCGATGGAGATATAATATTTCAAATTTGAGACCAGCTTCCAAGAGCTAAAGTTTCACTCCCAAATTTGTAACTTATATGTCATTGTAAAAAATGTATGGTTTTTAAGAAATACAAGGTGAGTGAACCTCTCTTTTCTCTCGCAGTTATCTAATTTACAAACTTCGAAATTTAAAAATGTTACGTGTTGTTCACTTAATTTAATCCTTGATCTCAATCAATGACAAATAAGTAAATTGATATCTTTCCCAGTTTTCCCGTGATAACCGCTCAAAGTATTGCCTTTAGATTGGCTTTTGGGTGTGAGGCGAAGTTCTCGTTTCTGGGTGTGAGGAGGTTAATATCCCTTCACAACATATATCCTTCACAACACCCACATCTCTCTCATTTTTTTTCACTCAGGACAGGATATCTAAGATTATACTTACGTGTCTCGCAGAACTTTGACGTCAGTGACCTTAAGAATCGCGTGATTTGATTGGTCACAAGAGTCAATGCGTATTGACCAATCACATCACACGATTCTTTAGGTCTCTGACGCCAAAGGTCTACGGGACAGGTAAGAAGAAAGAAGATTTAACCCGAAAATGAAAACAGGAGCTAAAAAGATCGTTTATTGAATAAAAACACATTACCAATTGTGGAAACCATTTTTTTCGCGAAAGAGGGTTTCCACAAATGGTAAGTTAGGGTTTAAACTCTCAAAAATAAATTGTATGACTTCAGAATGGGGCAATGGAGTTATATCGAAAGAGAAATTTTGCATAATGCCGTTTATCGAAAAAAAGAAATAATTTTCGATGAAGTTTACTCGTCAGGATCTAATGGATTAAACTGCTCTAACTATGAACTTTCGATGGTAAATCCAAAGGTACTCAACGTCGCAATAGCAATAGTTTATCATAGTTAAATTGCATTAAAAATGTAAAGGCGTTTAGTCATTTTTTTTTAATTTTTGAGCAGAAGCTGACAACGTTTCAAAAATGTTTTTGTACTGACCGTCATATTTTTAGGACTTCAACTTCAATATAACTGAAAAAAAATGTGCTGTCCTACCTAACTCTAAATTAAGTTTGGAGATAAAATTATTTATCGAAATTCCGCAAATGCAACTGAATTTATAAATGGGGTTTTTATTTGTTCATCGAAAACGATTTCGGAGGAAGAATTTCTTGGACAATATTTCAATTCGGAATTTGACTTGAGAAATTTTGCAGTCAACCATAAACTTGGTCACAAACACAACAGGTCAAGGTCAAAATGAAAAACTCAATTTCGATATTTTTTTGAAATTTTCCTCCGATTACTTCCGACCAAATTAATTCTAGAGTTTTATTTAAGAAAATCGGAAATTTCAAAATTTTAAAGATAAAAATTGATTTTCAAGTCCAGAATAAAATTTTCCGGCGATCATGATAAGATAGTAGGCTGATCAGATTTATATCTTCATTCAACAGTGTTACGAAAAAACTTATTGCCTAACTGTTTTTACCAGGGATCAGCATGAAGAAAAAATCGTATCGGATCGGATCGAGAAGCGGTAAGATAAAAACTATTGGATCGGATTGACTGATCTCTTAATTTTAATCATATTGGATCGGATCGACTGCCCCTTAATTTTAATCATATTGGATTGGAAAAAACGATAAGATCCAATAATTCCAATACGATCCGATCCAGTTTTGTTGATCCCTGGTTTTTACTGCTAAGGACCAAAAAATAATTTTCGAAAATTAAAAGGGATATCAGAAATCAGAGCCTGCCCACAATTAAATTTTTTCTGTCTTTCTGATCTTTGAAAGCCATATTTTCACTATCGTAATCGAAGTTTACAAGTACCTCAAAAATGCAGAAATTCGAAATACAGAAGTCAACAATACAGAAAACAAAAAACGTCCTCGCAGCCCTTCTCCTGAAATTATAGACATAGTGCCAAACTATCAATGTAAAGCAGAACCCCCTGATGAGTTTCGATCGAGTTCAATTACCAAATTATCACACGATCAAACACAACAAATTAATATCCGTATTTCCCAGCCGAAAGTACAAGAAATTCTGCGCGAAACTATTATTCAGCCTAAGAAGCTAAATTTGGCGACAATAAGAAAAATTGGTGTTCCGCAGATTGCGACCTCCCCGGTAATTTTGACAAATTTGCATCAGCCACAACACAATGGTCAATCAGCTATGCAGGCCAGTGCATGAAGCTATGAAACAAAAATGTCATGATTTTTTTTGGAATTTTTGTTTTTTCAGAAAATTTCATATTAAGTTCTGGTTTTGTGGGTGAAATTGAGGCTGAAATGATGCGCTTGACTAGTATCTGTTAAAATGGTCAACCCACTTTAAAGCGATTTGATTTCGAATTTTCTAGCTCGGCCATTCGTAAAAATTTTTATGAGTGACCTTTTTAACGTGTCCAAAATGGTTAGGGATCCCAGCCTCATTGACATTTCTCGATAAATTTTAGTAAACAGAGCTTAAAAGATATAATTCAGATTAGTCAGTTTGTAAACTAGCTTTTCATCTTGCGTAACACATGTGTCAAACTTTTTTGGCATGAATACACTCTTAGACACATTAGCGAAACAGGGAGAACTAAGCCAAAACCTGAAATTCTATTCCTCTGAGGTTATATTTTTGAAATAACCTTAATTTAAAACATAATCTTGCATAATTAGTCATAACAAAACTCTGTAGGCGTTTTTGTCGATAAGTGGCTTTATTTTTTCTAGAATATGCGACAGACCGTCCGTTTTTGACATTTGTCCATCGAAATTTTATCTCATCCGAAGTTTTATTTTAAAAATTCCACTCAATTTTGCAAAAGGAAGCTGCATAAACAAAATAAAGCTTCTTGGTAGCCGTTTTTTTTTTAATTTCGACCCCAAACCACAAATATGAGTTTTTCAAAGGTTACGTGAAAAAAGTTTAGAAAGTAGGATCAAAAGAAAGCTCGGGAGACACTGAAGAGAAAGTTTGGCTTAAGGCATGACAAAAATTTAAAGTCTTAGTGGTCAAATGGAAGAATAATGAAGATAATTTTGAGAAAAACTTTTTAAAATTGTTGTCTTGTCGTTAGGGTTGTTTTTGGGTTCAAAACCACTAAACAATTTGATTTGGTGGGCATTTTTATGACATAATAACTGCAGAAATTGTAGGAGTGGGGATCCCCTAAAGCGCGCTTCAAAGTGCCCCAATGAATCATCCCTATTAATATGGCTTCGAACGAACAATTTTGGACAGTTAAAGTACTTATTAGTCACAACATTATTTATAAACAATTTTGAAGTGCCCAGTGCCTTAAATTTTTAACGTCTATGGTCAATTTTCAAAAATACTTATCTTTGAAACATCGCTTCTTGCGGTCCCGCTATTTATACCAGCCAACGCGATGCGAAACCCATATGATCAAGTGATGATATCAGGGGGGGGGGGGTAATTAATTTGAGTGTGGTTCCGCAATATCAGTATTTCACAATACGCTTCGTGGACTTCATTTTTTTTGGATGCACAAATTCGTCATCTGAAAGTGAGGTGGATGAAACGGGAGGGACAGCCAATTACAGGCGCGCAAGTTTTCGCGCAATTTCCTGTAAAATATTTTATCCATTTTTTTTATAATCCCGTAATTAATATTATGAGAACAAAAATTCCAAGTTTCGCTCTTTTTGAAAGTATGAAGTTGATTGGTATGCGTAATTTTAATTAGTTATATCAAATAAATTTTAAGACGAATTTGAAATAAGGAATTTCAAAACTCAAAAAATGGGTATCAATGTTTTAAGCTATATGAGAATTTTTTTTCTGGTCAATTTTCAAAACCAAGGATTTTTTTTGTTCTTGCGGAAAATTCTAAAAAAAAAATTGGATTTTCTGTCAATTTTTTTCGAGATTTTGCAGGTAGTCCGAAATCCAGTTCTAGCGAAGCCGTATTAAGTGCTAGACGGCTGATTTTTTGGCCACTGAAATTAAGCGTTTTTCGATAAAGCTGTTTTTTGCTTTAGGTTGGCGGCCAATTATTTGACTTTAAATAACCGGTCAAAGTTCAAGGTCAATCTCAAGTTCAATCGTACAGACTTAAAAGTACCCTCAAAGAAGGAAGAGTCAACTTTCTCATGAGCGTATTAGAAACAATCGAGTCAATTATATACTGTAAGGTCGCTAGAGAGAAAAACTGGTCCCCCAACACACAAGGTTAACCTTAAAGTTCAATCGTTTAGACGCTGCAAGTACGCCTTTCACTAACATCAAGGGCCTCATAGTTGATAATACGTTCATCAGAAAGTCGACCCTTCGATTTTTTTGAGGGTACTTTTAAGTCTTTACGATAAAAACGGCTTAACCGAAAAACGCTGATTTTCACCGGCCAAAAAATCAGCCTTCTATAACTTAATACGGCTTCGCTAGAACTGATTCCGGACTACCTGTAAAATCTCGAAAAATTGATCCGAAAAATCAAATTTTTTTAGAAGCATTTTTCGAAGACAAAAAAATCCTAAGTCTTAAAAATGACCAAAAAACATTCTCTACGAGATAGCTTAAAAACATTGGATACGCATTTTTGAGTTTTGAAATTCCTTATTTTCAAATCGTCTTAGCAAAATTGTTGTAACATATCCCTTTATCAGCTTTTTGGTTTAGAATGGTAGCCACAACGTTTAAATTACACGTTAAAAGAGTAGTGGCTTACGCAAATTCATAACTAAAAGTTATAAAGAAGAATATTACACAATTTTGCCATATCATATAACACCATTTAACCGTAATCGCTAAAGCTCTGTCACTTTTATGTTTTTTACACTCATTTTATTATTTAATTTTTTCCTTAAAATATCAAATAAAATAACTTATTAAAATTAATTTTTTTACATGTAAATTTTCATGACCTCGAAATAGGTAAAAGTGAATTTTTCGATGGCGAAACGTTACCAATGATTTAATTGAAAACCAGTATATAGAATCTCCTCAAAAACGAAATCTTTTCATCAACAAGTCAAATTTGGATACCATTGGTACTAGTCGTGAAGCCCAACGTAATATTAAGAAGAAAAAATTTTTCGATGAAAAGAAAGTTTCCAGTGATTTTATGGACAACCAGTATTTGGAATCTCCTCCGAAAACAGAACTTAGTAGCCACAAGTCAAATAAAACCACGATCGTGAAGCCCAAACGTAAATATAAGAAAAAAAAAGAAACTTTGAGTCCTTTATACGATTGGGATCAGTTTGTTGTAAGGATTTGGTTTAACATTTTAATATATAAGAATTCACGACTTACAGGTGATCAGTCTATATCGGGTACACTACCGACCTTTTAACAGTCAGTTGGGTAACGTCTTGTTCTGTCCGCTTATATTGTAATTGCAGATCTTAAAATGCCTATTATTTTTGTAGTTAAGGGGTAACTCGACGCGTTTAACCCCCTCGACACCCTTCGACTATCTAAAGGCAAAAAAATTTTCGGGAGCCAAAACGGCGCGCAGAAATAACATCGTCACAGAGCCTAACAATTCAAATATGTTCATAGAGTTTGCAATTTTATTTCCAAAAATATTGTTGAAAATTTTATACGATGAGCCGTTCGAAAGTTATTTCTTCTACTTTTTTTCAGGATTTTTTGTCAAAATTTCTTAAAAAATTAATTGGTGTGAAAACGATAACATAATATCGAAATTCTGAGGAAACAAGTTTTAAGGAAGTATTGAGGCTTCTTTTGATATAAGTTTATTTTACTGCTAGTCTTCTATACGAAAGAATATTTTTCAACAAGTTTAATTTTTATGAACTCAAAATAATGAAAAAAAATTATTTTTCAAAAAATTATTTTTCGAAAGAATTGAACGGCCATTTAACCCAAAAATAGAGCCGACAAGACCAAATCGATCAAATATAGACATAAGGTGGTACATGATTTTGAGTTTTCAGCTGATTAGCAATATTTTCACATTTTACTGCATATACTCGATGCGCGGCGAATATGAATCATTGTTTTGTAAGGCGGANACACATTAGCGAAACAGGGAGAACTAAGCCAAAACTGAAATTCTATTTCCTCTGAGGTTATATTTTGAAATAAACCTTAATTTAAACATAATCTGCATAATTAGTATACAAAACTTCTGTAGGCGTTTTTGTCGATAAGTGCTTTATTTTTTCTAGAATATGCGACAGACCGTCGTTTTTGACATTTGCCATCGGAAATTTTATCTCATCCGAAGTTATATTTTAAAATTCACTCAAATTTTTGCAAAAGGAAGCTCAAAACAAAATAAAACTTCTTGGTAGCCGTTTTTTTTAATTTCGACCCCAAACACAAAATATGAGTTTTTCAAGGTTACGTGAAAAATTTTTAGAAAGTAGGAACAAAAGAAAGCTCGGGAGACACTGAAGAGAAAGTTGGCTTACGGCATGACAAAATTTTAAAGTCTTAGTGGTCAAATTGACACAACGTTATTTTTGAAGATAATTTTGAGAAAAAACTTTTTAAAATTGTTTTCTTGTCGTTAGGGTTGTTTTATGGGTTCAAAACATAAACAATTGATTTGGTGCATTTTTATGACATAATAACTGCAGAAATTGTAGGAGTGGGGATACCCTAAAAGCGCGCTTCAAGTGCCCACAATGAAATCATCCCTATTAATATGGCTTCGACGAACAAATTTTGGACAGTTAAAGTACTTATTAGTCACAACATTATTTATAAACAATTTTGAAGCCCAGTGCCTAAAATTTTAACGTCTATGGTCAAATTTCCAAAAATACTTATCTTTGAACATCGCTCTGCGGTCGCTATTATAACCAACGCGATGCGAAACCCATATGATCAAGTGATGATATCACGTAATTAATTTGAGTGTGGTTCCCAATATCAGTATTTTACAATACGCTTCGTGGACTTCATTTTTTTGGATGCACAAGATTCGTCATCTGAAAGTGAGGTGGATGAAAACGTGGGAGGGACAGCCAATTACAGGCGCGCAAGTTTTCGCGCAATTTCCTGTAAAATCTTTTATCCATTTTTTTATAATCCCGTAATTAATAATTATGAGAACAAAATTCCAAGTTCGCTCTTGAAAGTATGAAGTTGATTGTATGCGTAATTTTAATTAATATCAAATAAATTTAAGACGATTTGAAATAAGGAATTTCAAAACTCAAAAA
>SCLH01000743.1:237184-280096 GCA_004367855.1 Oikopleura vanhoeffeni | reverse complement strand
TTTTTATAAAAAATTAATTTTTATGAAATTTAACATTAAATAAAATTATTTTTTTATGAAATTTTATGAAATTGGGGTTGCGAGGCCGCCTTGACGGCCTTCCAAAATGTTCTTAGCTTTCGTTAAGATAAATAATTGCTTTTTATGTAAAACACGCCATCATGTTCACTGAAAGTATATCGTTTTCACTTTTTTCTAAAATATATGTACAACCTATATCCGTTTTTAAATGACGGTAAAAATGACCCTAGATTGATATACGAAAAAGAAAATGCATATAAAATGATATTTTAATTTGTTCCTTTATTTTATGACAAAATGATTATGGTTTGTGAAAAGCAAAATTTTCCCAAAATTCACATAAAACTTTTATATTTTTTCAAAAGGTGATTTTTGAAAAAAAAATTTTAAAATTATTTTAGTACCGGGGTTCCTGCTATATTGGCTGTAGAGATGGTTATTTCTCGTGCCCTAGATGTTCTTGTTGCGAAAAAATTTATGCAAGATGATGGCATTTTTGCTGATTTTTCGTATAAGCAAAAGATGCCAATTCGGGAGGATTTGAGTTTAATTTGTCTCGAAAATTCCGGGTCCGAATTATTCCTAGACAAAGAAAGCGACATTGGTTGCCTGGTTGGTGCAATTAATTCGATTTTCCTAAATGCCGGTGCAGATGAAATCTTCATACTTGACCGTGCTTTTACAGGTAAACATTTATGTTTTTAAAATAAAATTTTGCGACAAAAATTTCGAGAAAAAAATGAAAAAAATATTGGGCAAAAACTTTTTATTTTTTTTTTTATAAAAATATATAGATTAAACGAAATTTTTAGTTTTAATCGATAGTAGTGAATATTTCGAGAAAAAACTCAATATTTTTATTCGAAACCCCAGTCCCTATAAGTAGGTAAATCTTTCGTCTGCATTGTGGCAAATTGGTCATGTAGCTCACTGTCCTTAAATTTAAGTAATGGTGAACTCTCCGAATTTTCGAGGATATTTGCAGCTATGGCCATGGGGCCTAAATCGATTCCCATCGATGAAATTTTTGATTTCAAAAATTTTTCATAAAATTCGTGAAAAGGTTCATCCTTTAACCAGTTAAAAATCTCCCCCCCAATTTTATGCTGCAAAGGGTAGCTACTGCTACTGATGTTAACGTGATATACATCCGTTAAAATAGCTGTTATTTTTGCCACTTCTAGTCGAACCCCTAATAAGACCTCCAAAAACCCTTTTATTTTCATATCTTGTGAAACTGGGGTTTTATATTCAGACATAATGGAGTGGTAGCTAACGAAAGCATACGAGAAATCATCACAACTTTTGATGGTGAGAGTTTTTAATTCAAAAGGTGGTTCAAACGGGTACATTTCTTTATAATAACTCATTATAAGGTTTCTCACTAGGACGCAGGCAGTTCGTAACGGACCACTTTTGTGACTTTGGTTTTTTGTATTACTGGTACGTTGCGAGCTGCCTCCCTCAAAATAAGTACCTGTCTGCGAAGCTGATATATTTTTATATTGCAAAAAACTGCCGGTAGTTTCGGCCACTAATTTTTCGCGGTAACATAGAACGAGAAAAACCAAGCTTTTGTAAAATTGCTTTTTCTGTGTGGTTGTTACCGGTGCATCAATTTTGAGTTGTAAAAACATATCGGCTAATTTTAATTCGGACTGTAAAATTAATTTTTTAAATGATTTTAAAATAAATAAAACAGCTTCGTGATTTTTTGTACAGTCTCTCCCCCCTATAGAATGGTCAGAACTTGTGTCAGAAGTTTCATCAGAAATCTCGGCCTCGTTTGTAACTGGTTCAAATTGATTCATTTTTTCTAGAATTATTTCCATTTTTGTACTGGTTGTATCGGATATCGAGTTTACTGTTTCAGATATTTTACGAATAATTCTTATTTCCAGTACATGGAAAATAAGAAATATAACTATAATACTGACAATGATTATAGTTAAAATTTTGAGGTCTTTTGTGAAAGCCTCCAATAGCGTCTGGCCCCCAAAACCGGTGTAGAATACCTGAAAAAGTAAACTCACCCAAGTACATTTTTGAAGGAAATAAGAATTCGTGAAAAAACTCATCTATTTCGTTCTGTTCTCTAATTTTTCTTTTATTTTTATTTTATGAAAAAAAATATTAATTTTTTGTTTCAAAAATAATGAATGGACAAAAATATAAAAGTAAAATTGACTCGAAAACTTTTGTGCCGGCTTGTCCCCTTTTTCATAATACCGGGTGGGACAAAAAGCGCGCGCATAAATTCCGCCTTTTTAAAAAATATTTTTTAGGGACCACAATTTGCTTAAACCTTGCGGTTGGATATCGTAATTTGGCCTGTGTTTCGATGTTACTGAAAGTTATTGCTGCTGGTTCTAATTGTTACAATTCTGCCCCCTGTGTTTCTGGGGCTGAATGGCGGTTATGTCTTTATAAACATGGGAGCAAATTTTTCGAATTTTTATTCGATTTGGTGAGCCCAGTTGATCTGCCCGAGTTTAGGGGAGAATTTGGGTTATATCATCTTATGCAGTGGGCTTGCCATAAAATAATGGACCGAGTTTGTCACGAACATTTCGGGGCAACTTTTGCCATGCCGTCTATTTTCCTAACTCGTAAGTATATTAAAAAATAATATGAGTATTTAGGGAAAAAACTCATTTTGGTGAAAAAATATTAAATTTTGAATTTTCAGAATCGTATTTACCAATAAATGGCTGTCATCTCCTTCTTGGAAAACAAAAAGCGCGCCGTGCAATCCAGTCTTATTATTTGGAAACGACTGATCGCACTGTTTTCGATCTAGCTGATTTTGTATAAAAATATTACTAGTTTTTTGAGTTATTTCTGTATTTCTGATCGTCTTTTCCTAAATTTGCGTGTAAAAAACTATTTTCTGGACACCCTAAACTAGGGCGCGAAAATAACTTGGCTAACCGTCAGAAAAAACTGAACGTGTTTTTTTGCGCAACAAGTTTATTTCAACCTATTTTGCTAATTATGTTGTCAAGTTTGATTTTCGTACTGCCATAAAAATAAATGTCGTGAAATTTGAAATTTTGTGTTCACGTGACTACATGTATATAAACTGGGTATTTAAATTTTGAAAAGTCAAAAAAAAATATTTTAACTTTGGTTTTTTCTTCAAAAAAGATTTTTGAAAATACTTTGGTAAGTGTAGCTTTTTAAAAGTTGTAAGTTTATATAAATTTGGTTTTTGATAATTTTTACGGCAAAAACATTTTTAGGGAAAAATATTTTGAAATACAGAAAAAACGTTATTTTTGTAGGAGATGAAACTTTTCCAGGCTGATCTGAATCGTTCTCTTTGTAATATAGCTGAAAGAGCGGTTGAAGTTGGTCGTGAGTTGATGGGGAAACACGATGCAGGTTCGAGAATAAAATTATTGGCTCATATTGACGAGCTCAACTTTATGTGTGAGGCTTATAAAAATCTTTGTTTTTATTCGCAGGTCAATATTGTTACTCAAAAATTTGGGCCACATAAATATTCTCGAAATGATCGTGGTTCTCCAGGAGCCCCTTCCAATTCAGCCGTTGCTCAAGCTAGAAAAACTTCTGAGGCTTGTTTGGTTCATACTGTCAAAAAATTGCTACAATATCTCCGAGATGAACATAATTTGCCTGTTGGCGAACTTTTGGATGAGGTTTTCAGTGTAACCACACCTGTTGCTACCACCGGTGTTTACCGGAACCAACGACGTTTTAAGAAACCTCCTGTACGAAAACAATTTGATGCCAATTTTCGCCAGGTAGAAATTTTATGAAATTTTCCAGTAATATTTTTTGAAAAAAGGTAGATTTTTATTTGAAATTAATTAAAAGGTTTTAATCACCTTGATTTTCAAAAAGTATTATGAAAACATTTGAAACGTAATTTCGTAAAAAGTGAGAGAAAATTCGAGAGAAAAAATTTTTATTTTCTGAAAAAACTTTATTATTTATGTTTTTTCAGGGCAATTTTCGATACAAAGAAGTATCACGTGGGCATGTTCGCGGTGCACCTTTCAGAGGAAATAGAATGGAAATATCCGCTGGACGACTAGGACAGGATGGTGATTCGGACATCATGTCCGCTGCATGTGCCGATTTTGATAGAGAAGAGACTCGTGGGGAAGCTATCGGGGGTACAGATGATTTAGCGGAGGTGACTCGAGATTTGAGAGAAATGTTGTCTTCATGGAAGCAATTGATGGGTGTTAACGGAGGTATTTTAGGAATACATTTTGTTTTCTTAGCTTTTGTTCCCATTTTTGAGACATTTTCTGGGATTTTTCATAATCATAAAAATTTTCGTATATTTTTAATGAATTCTGAATTCTGGAGCGAAAAACGTTTTTATCCGTTTTCCAGAAAAAAATTTTGGAAACCAAAACTTTATCCCCTATATTTATAGAACGTGCTGCGGACGCAGAAAAGGATGAAAAAGAAAACTTCGGCCAACGGCCCTTAGAGCAGCTGTCGCGTCCTACTACATTTCTGATAACTGGGCTGGACAACGAGGTCGCGTCTTCCGACCTTTTGTCAGGTTACTCGAGAGTTTCTGGACAAAAAGGTATCGGAAACCCCGATCTTGATGTCCAAAATGCTATTATTGAAGGGATGGTACCCCGTGAACCAAATTTAGATCATATTGATCACGGTTGCTCATGTTGTGAGCTGGATCCGTCCGTCATGTGTTCTATGGGACACTGATCCATATGATGTATATTTGTAGAATATTTCAGGGGGTACCCATTGTGGGTATTTGAGTTTCGATTCTATTTTACTGCCATTCTTTTTAGAGAAAATATACTTCTAGACTCGAACAAAATTGTTTTTATTTTTATTATTCCAAATATGCAAAGAAGTTTTAGCAACGATTTAAATCGTTTTATATGCAAAAAAGTTTTGAAAATTCCTAGGTGAAAAAAGTTTAACTTGTCTGTAAATAAGGAGTAAAGAAAAAGTATTTTATAGAACAATTTTCTTGGAATTTAATTCCAGAAAATAATTCAAAATCGCTAGGCGATAAAAGTTTTGAACTTTTGTACATATCGAAACTTTGTAAAATATATAATTTTATATAGCGAAGGTTTTAAATTTCGAAACAGAAAGAAAATTAAATCGCTAAGCGAAAAAAAGTTTTAAACTTTTGTATATAATTTAGTCTGTATAATACATAAAACTTGTAAAAACATGGAATTTAATTCCTAAAAAATTTTGATAAAAATAACTAATTCCGGTTAAGCCGGTTTTATTTTATTTTTCATAGCTGCTTTTTTCGCTAAAACTTTCTCATTGTAGTCTAACTTCTTTCTAACACGTAATTCTCTTTGTTCAACTTTGGGGACCGGTTTTTTTACACGAACCGGTGTAGATTGCGCAACACAAATTGGGTCTTCCTTTGTCATATTTAATTTTTCTGGGGTTTCTGCCATAATAGTCACAGATGGTGAAGGAATATCGAACAAATCTGAATCATTAAGACTTGAAATAGCCGTAGTTTCTAAAACTGGGATTTCGCTGATTTGTTCTATATTTTCTTCACCCTCTATGGGTATTTGTGTGATTTCCCATTCGTCTATATCGGTCGAAATCTCATTTTCCTCTATCTGTGGCATCTCGGGAACCGAAGCTGGTGCCACCGATAAAGGCTGAACTGAACCAATCCCGCTATCCAAGCTTTGATTGGATAAGGGGGCTGGAAAAAATTCCGCTGGGATTTCTGGCCGATTTTGGTTTTCGAAAATAACGCCAATTTGTTCCATTTCCCGAATTAAATAATGTTTCCCGGTTTTTACGGGAAGTTTAATTTTCGGGATCATTAGGCGGTTGAACTCGGGATTATTTTCCATAATACGGGATATGGCTGTGAAGTGCCATATATACGTCTTATGAACTCTAACCCCTAGTTTAACTGTATGAACTAACTGAGAGTCCCAGTCTATACCGTCTAAAAACCGGTCTCCCGGAACAATTTTAAAAAATATGTTTCGCTCATTTTTATCGAAATTTTTATCGATCATAATTAGGTCCCCTCTTTTTAAAGGTGACTTTCCTGGGAGGCCATATTCGGCCCCTTTTTCATGGGGTACTATTATCAGTGGGTCCCTATGGGATTTTGACAAAGCTTGTTTGTCTTTTACTTCCCGAGCTTTTGCTCGGGACAATCTAATTTTAGATATCAGACGATCGATCGGGAGTAAAAATGGCCGGTTTTCTAGCTGAGTGGTGGAGAAAAAAATTTCAGATGGTGTCCAACCCTCTGCACCCCGAAGGTGATTATATTTTTTTGCGGCTGAACGGGCTACGCTCTCTCGTGTAGCTCCTGGTTCAGTCATAAATAACTTTATATATTTATTTATTTTTCCACATCTACCGTCTAGTTCGGCGATCGCATTTTTACTAGCGCTCGTTTTAGGGTGCATGTAAAGTTTAACCCCTAATTTTTTGAGAGCCTCACTGTCGGCGGCCCCTGCATGTGGGGATGCATTATCACAGCGAAAAATGACCTCTGTATCTTCCAAAATTCTCTCGCAAAAATCGTCTCGTATCTGAGCGCATAATTTAATTAATTTTGCTGTAGTCATAGAATCCCCCGGGACTACATAGAGTTTTGAAAATCGTGATATGCTTTCCGTCGCATACAGCCAGCGCCATTTCCCCGAAAAATTTTTCTCATTCTTTTTTGCTGGCTGAAAGTGATGTAATTCATCAATTAGTATAACTTCCCCAATAGCACTTGGAATCTTAATTTCCTTCATTGGTTTAAAAATTTTGGGGTCTTGTTTCAACATAAGACACCCTTGGCATGTGTTCACTCTCGCCGTGATTGCCTGTTTTAAACCAATTACTCTGAAAAATCGCTCAGCTGCCAGGTTTAACTGATTAATACTATTGTGCCCCAAGCTATTATGTGCAGCTTGAGCCACATTTTTTGCAAATTTTTGGGGTAGATCGACTATAGTTCGTTCAACATCTGCTACTTTGTCCATTTTATTTAGGCAAATTACCCCTTGTTCACTTACAAATCTTGTTCGAAACATTGTACTTAGGGCAGGGAATTTTTTTGGACGTGCCGGATCTATCACAACCCCCCTTTGCTTCTCTAAAATTAGTACTCTGGCTTGTCGATATATATTGTCCGTGTTCTGCCAGTCCCTTAATAAGCCAAAATCTTGCTTTAATTGTGGTAAATCGTGATCCGTTTTCGAAAAAGATCGAAGATTTACCTTTTCAGGGATTGTTTTTTGAAAACATATTTTCAAAGGGTTTGCCGAAGGGCTATAAAAACCTAACCGGTCGCTTGAACCGGTATGTACTGAGCCATCTAAACGTCGAAACTCAATTTCGTCTGATTTTAAAATTTCAGGGTCACCTTTGACTTCTTCAAAAAAGGTCATTAATTGGCTAAAAGAAAGTATTTCTTCAAAATCAGGTTCAGACCTGGCCAATTGTAGGTCAATTATGTCTGAAATATTAGCGACTCTGTTATAAAAATCAGAGGCAACTGTTTCGAGATCAACAGCCTGGCAGACCGGGCAATTTCGGTCACATTCCGTTTTTTCTTTATTTTCCAAAAACGGTAAATGGCGAGACATAAAGTCGATTTCCGGTATATCCTTTCCAGCCACGTGAATCATGCGAAAAGACTGTACTAGCATCTGGGCGAATAAGGAATTTATTTTCAAATTCGTGTCAGATGGTATACCTTCTCTTCGCATACGTTCATAAAGCATAACCGTAGATCGACTGTCTGTTCTCACCGTTACACGGTGGGCGCTGTCATTGATATGGGGTAGGAAATATAACATGGCGCTGCAAATTCCTTGCAGCTCTATAATACATGATCCCGGGAGGGTTTTATTCATACCCGCGGTTCTTTTCTTTGAAAAGAAACCGTTAAATAACCTTTTATTTGCTATCGGGTCGTATTGGTACAAAACTGCTCCTGTCCCAATATAGCTAGTGTCAACCGACAAAAATAATTCAAGGTCCGGTCGTACCGGACTTTTTGCCATGAGCTCGTTTTGTACCGCGATTGCTTTTTTAAAATTTAATTTAGATTCCTCATCCCAGATTACTCTATCACTACTACTCCCAACCGCCAATTTTCTGATGGGATCGAGAACCATCGCTGAATACGGACAAAACTCGGAGATGAAAGACATCAAACCGATGGCCCCGCGAAGATTTTTGACCGTTACTAACCCCTCTGGGGTAAGTTTATTGAGATTTTCGATTATGTGTGGTGACGCAAAAACTCTACCGTTTTCAATACGTCTTCCCAGTATACTGTATGATGTCCCCAGGGCTGTCACCTTCTTTCCGTTAACCCTCAAATCATGGTATTCTAGCGTTGCTAGGACACCACTAAAAACACGGACCAACTCCTCCCTACTTTTTCCAAAAATTATTATATCATCCATGTACCTTCGTACATTATTTTTATGTTTATATAAAATTTGCTGTAAAAAACAGCGGAGTTGGGAAGGTGACTGTATCCAGCCCTGGGGCATTTTAGTATACTGGAAAAGCCCATAGTCCGGGTGTTGCACCACAAAATATGGACGTAAATGAGGGGCCAATTGAAAACTGTAAAAACTTTGCGTCAGATCTAGGACAATTACGTATCCGTCTTTTGTATAGGGTGTGACGGTACGTATTACTTCTGGGATATCGTCCGCTTGACGAGCCTTGTACACTGTGGCACCATTTACGGCGGTGGCACAATTTGCTACAATTCGTATTGACGAACTATTTAATACAATATTGCCGTCTTCGGCACGTTTTCCCACGGCAAATATAGGGAGAATGTTCTTTACAATGCTTTGATTCGCTGGTTCTAAAACACCTAGAGCCACCTCCATATCCAATTTGGCTGTCAGGGCTGCAAGTGTTTTAGGATCCATTGTACCATAGTAATTTTTGCATGTGTTTGTACACAATTCTCCGTATATTTGACCTTGAACTTCAAATTGTTTATCTGGCACTGTCCCGATATCTAGCTGAAAAACACGTTTGTGTTTTTGCATGATACTTTTCAGCTCGTCTTCAATTCCCTCATCACATTTCCTATTTAATTTTTTAAAACTCCCCTCAGGGTCAAATTTTGCCAAATCAAGGGAATAATTGGTTTGGGCATGTTTAAGCAAAAATTCCATTTTACGTTCCCACATTGGTTTTGAAGCCGGGTGGGAAACCATCATTAGGTCTTTTGTACATATAGTCGGATTTTCTTTAGAAATTAAAGGTATCCATTTAGGAAAAACCTTATCTGTATTTTTAGGTTTTTGAAAGAAAATTTTGTCGAAATCAAGAATATCTGGGATTTCTCCACGAAAAAGTTCCTGTCCTGACCATTGGTCGTCCTGTTTTTCGTTTATTTCCAAAAACAGGTTATTTTTAAAATTTTTCCCCGCTTTCTCGCAGGTGACAACCCATTCTAACACTTTTTTTGTCTGCTTATATCGTTTTGAAATATCTTCAAAATTTCCGGTTTTATTTTTTTCTGTTGATAAACCTGCTTTTTGCATTAAAAAATCCTGTTTTTTGGAAAAAATATTATTTTGTGAAAGACCATTATATCCCGTCACCTCGTGACTTTCAAAAAGTGGAATAGTTCGGTTATTTAGTTTTAAAATAGTGACATTGTCTTTTATTTTATATTCTATCTCATTAACCGCTAGATCGCTATTTCCTAATAAGATTTGTCTTATATTTGCCCCTTTATTTTTAAAAACTATAGCGTCTTTGAATTTAATAAAAAAATCTTGAAATTTTAAAGTTAAAGATACTGGGCGCTCATGTAACTCTATAGTGCCCCCTGTGCACGAAATTGCCTTTTTTGGGACACGGTTTGGGTTTCCCCAAGTTAATGCAGATTCGGGCACTAGTTTTAATAAATCCAGGTGGATCAAACTAGTATCCGCGCCTGTATCTACTACTGTGGTAACTGGTATCCCTGCGACTGAAGCTAAAATTCTAGGACTCAAATTTGGTGATTTATCGAAAGCTTTATTATAGAAAGTTGTTTCTTTATATTTGTATACAAAATTTGCAGAATTATAAAGAGAATTTCTAGGTGCAGCTTTCTGTCTTTCGATTTCAATTCCACTCTGAATAGGTAATTTAGATTTTTGTTTAAAAATTTTCATATTATTGTTACCTTGATAGTCAGATTCGATCCGTTGATCGTAACCACCATTTCCGAAACTTCCATCCGCGTCAAAATCGTCTTGATTTTGTTCGCATGAATTTTCTGCATTTCGGTAACCACCCCTAGCTAAAGGCCGTGTGCCTTGACGATATGGGCCATTTCCGTAACCTCCACGTGGTCGACTTCGACCTCTCGATTGGCCTCGAGATTGACCTCGAGATTGACCTCTTGAGGGACCCCTAGAAAAACCTCGATTATTTGGGTTCCTAGGAAATCGATTGCCTCGATTTCCACCGCGTCGATCTAAAGCACCCCGTAGGTTAGATCGGCGCTGTTGAAAACGAGGTTCATTTTTCCTAGCAAATGCCGCTAAATAAGCACATTCGGCCTCTAAAAATTCTAGTGGGTCATTTTCAAGGTCCGCAAACCGGAAAGAAAAAACGCCCTCATTTTCCGAATCTTCAAAAGATTCAGATGATGCAGAATTAAATTTAGAGGCCGACTGTCGGTTATTTGTCGGCATGGTCCGATTATGCGCTTTCATATTGTGCGCAATTAGGTCGTTGTAACGTTTTACTACATTATCCGGATTTTCGACAAACGCCTGACGGTACTCATCTCTGTCAAAAGACAGTGTTGCGCCCTTGATCTTGTCAAGTAAGTCGTAGACAAAAGTTTTATTTGATAAAACGTCGTTGACATCAAGTTCGCAGACTTCTTTTGACAGATGAGTAGCTAGGCGTTCAAGGACTTTTTTATACTCCGTATTCGTTAGGTTTAGAACCGTCAAAATAATCGCAGTGTGGTTCCAAAGTGGCGTATATTCTTCTCGCCCTTTGTAAGTCCTTTTTAAATGTTGACTCTCTGAAAGGTAGGTCACCTTATCATAAGAGCGGAAATGTTCCTCTAGCTCTTCGGCTATAGCAAGTACTAAGCTATCCGTTTTACAATGGGCTATTTTGCCAACGTCAGAAAAAATGCCCCTTAATTGTAATAAACAGGGTTTTGACCGCTTACTTTTTACCACTTGACCGATCAAAACGTTTTTAAAAGCGTTCCAATTTGGATATCCCCCTCTGAAAAGCGTTTGAGACCAAGGTTTTGGTAAAAGTTCTATCATGGTTTCATGTCCATGTTGGATACATGCTCTTAATTGAGCTACCACTTCTGGGCAAAAAAGTTTTGCGAAATTTTCGACTTTGGTTGCTTTATTTGGGCCGCAAAAATATTTTATAATTACGCCTTCAACCAAAGTTGGAGCTATTTCGCCAATTTTATAAATATTTGTGGTTACATTTTCAGTGCTAGTAGTTGTTCTAACCTCCAGATCTTCAAGATCTGTGTCTATAAAACGGCCGTTTTGAATCCATTCGACAAAAAGTTGCTCCGAATCAGGGACTCCCCATGTATCATCTGGGCCTTCAAAAAGATCTAAATCGCGATCTGGCTTCATTCGCCAGGTCCAATTTACCTGGGTGAAATTAAACCCATATTCTTTGCAATTTTTATCGGTCCAAAATTTAACAGTTCTAGCCAACCCTGCTAACCATTGTTTAATGTAACCATCAGCCTGTGCCGTATTGCAGATTGTCAAATCTATTGGCCACAAGGTCTGTTTACTTGATAAAAAAGTAGCTGTACCAGGCCCTGTTTTCATGGGCAGAACCTGGTCCAGGCGTACTTTTTCCATACCGTAACTACTACCCGCCATCACCGGGTTTCCAAACAAGTTATGTAAAAAAAAAAATTCACTGACAAAAAGTGTTTTTTGTAGCGATTTTTTATGAGTAAAAAGTGGATATATTTATATCTTTTACTGGTAGTAGTTTTTCAATTTTCTTTTTGAGAGAAAAGGAAAGACTTATTTCTTAAATTATGAAAAAACTATTTTTGTAATGACAAAAAGATAGATTTTCTTAATTTGTATTTTTTGAGAAAAAATGTAGTTTTTATAATCTTGGTTTTAAAAACTAGTGTACTATTAATACTGGATAAGCTCGCTCCGGAGAAATGAGTTCTACTGTATAAATACAGAACTTCAGACAACCACGTCCGTGGTGTGAGCAAAACCCAGGATATCTCTCCTGAAACTGAGTAGATATCTCCGTCAGAGTTGAGATGTTAATAGTATGCTAGGCAAGACTCAAACTAGTCTTTAGGATAAAGCCGTTTTAACCGGTTTAGCTGGATGCTATTTGCGGATTAGAACCTGCTAACAAAGTGGAACCCAAAAGTCCCCTGCTGGGCTCTAAACAGCTGAGCTAGTGATCAGGACAAGTCAGGTGGAGTTGTCTGGCCACTAGTTCCGCTGCCGAGTTAAATACAGTAGGGGATTTAAACTTTATATAAATTAAGTTTTTGATAACAATTTTTATTTCTAGAACAAATATTGATTTCAAAAATGTCAGCTGCAGGATGAAAATACTTAGTATGTCGCAGGCAGCTGGCCGAATCTCCAGGGTAGGTGAGCAGCTGGACCAAGTCCACGGAAGTCCGCCAAGCGGAACCGGAAGCACACTGGAGGGATCGGCGGAAAGGTTCGTTTGTTCTTGAACAGGTTCTTTTCTCTATGAGTATAATTGAAAACCCTAAAAATGAATATTTAATATTTTCTAGTTTTTATTTTCTAAAAAGGTTATACCGGTGGCTTTCCTATTTCTATTTAATTTCTAAATGAATGAAAATATGAAAGTTGCCTAGTTGTGTAGGCGTGAGAATGGCGCCACTTTTGTGCCATCTGTTCTGACGCATTTCTAAAATAGTAATTGACTAAAAAGTATTTTTCCCTTTTTTGGGAATTGTATTTATGAAATAAATGCGTCATGAAGAGTGATGTGCCCCCCGAAAAAGTAATGAGTAATTTATGACTCATTATAAAATGGTAAGTAGAGCCATTTTAGCCTACTTCGAAGGAATAAACTTTTGTGAGTCATTTTTCTGAAAAAAGTTGTGACTCATTGTTTATATTCTCATCTTATTTAGTACAGTTTTAAACTTTAAAAAAGTATTTTTTATAGTAACAGTTACACAAAAAGGTATCACTATACTTTAGTATAAATTTAGTGAGAGAAAAAAATTTAATATGAATTATTTTGTTTCAAAAAATGAGAATTTCTTAGAAAATTTTAGTTTACAAAAATTTGTAACCTTTTGTACTTAAGAGCGATATCGCTTTTGTCCCTGCATGTCCATACGGTCTTTTGGAGAAATTTGCTGGAAATCGAAACTCCGATTGTATTGCCCCGATCCGTTAGGTTGGAAACCTCGTGGATGTTCGAAATTTCTGCCTCGCTCGAAATTTCGTGGGGATTGGTCATATCCTGATGGAATATATTCCATAGCTGGAGGTGAGACTTGAACTTGGCCAGGGATATGGTGGTAGGGATCAGTTGGATCCTTTTGCCACATTAAACCCTCTGCGCGTTGCAGTGATTTCACTAGGGTGTCCTGTGAATATACCGCGGCTTTTTGAGTATCCGATGGGTTTGCGCAATATGATTCCTCAATTTTTCTAAATTATTTAAATTTGAAAAAATTATACAAATTTTGGAAATAAATTTTCAAAAAAAANTATCCCCACGAAATTCTCATGTGAAAAATTTTTTTGTTCGAAATTTTTTTAGTTTTCAAATTCTACATAATGTATGTATTCTAATTTAGAATTTTTATTTTGTTTAAGTTGAATTCAGTCGTTTAAAGGTTCAAATTTTCCCGGTCCGAACCCTAGTTCTAGCTTATCTTCGCGCCGATATTAATCCTTCGACCTCAAATTTCAACATATAAAGTTTTATTTCCAAACTTAAACCCACGACAAGCTAAAACTCTTAGTAATATGAAAAATCTCTTTTCGTTTTACAGTATTGCTATAAATTTCCAATTTTTAAACCTTTGGCTATCTATGCGGTTAATCCAAAATTGGATATTCTTCCGATTCTGAAAACTCCGATTCCTAAGAAGAATTCGTCGAAAATGATCCAGTTGATGAGGCAGTTAATAATTTCGAAAATGAGCTTGAAAATTTTCAATATGAATTTGAATTAACAATTCTGTAATTGTTTTTTCCTTTCTGATTATCCTCTGAACTTTAATTTTCGTCCCAATGTTGTCCATGTTTGAAAAATCGCCCTTGTGTGACCCAGCGCCCTGGTTGAAAAATGACCCAGATGTGGCCCAGCGCCTGGGAAAAAAAAGCCTCGACCCGGCCCAGCCCCAAACAAAACAGTGGCCTAGGCGGCCCAGCCCCAGCAAAATTTTTCAGTTTGCGGATCCCTGGTCCAACTTGACAGCAAAAAAAATTTAATAATTATTTAATATCTTCATAAAATATCAAAATTTAAACCCTGGTTCCCAAAAATAATTATGTCAAGCCGGAAGAAAATGATGAATGATAAAAGATTCTTGAAGAATTTTCCTTCTCATGAAAATATTTTTGATCTGATTTCGATATATTACATTGAAGTTTTCATAATTCTCCTCAGATTTCGTTTTATACAAAGTTTTAGCCAAGTTTTATATCACAAACCTGAAATAAATTCTTGTATGTCATTTAGCAGATGATTAGCAGAACTACATTCTGGTATACATTGAAAAAGCTCGGTCAGATTATTGGGAGAATTGCAATCCGTCATGAAAAAATATATTTTTTTATAAAAACTGAATAATATTAAACTTTTTCGTGAAACAATGATTTTTGGTGACTTACCGATTAAATACATAGAAACGATTTTGACAGATTTGAAAGAACACTTTTTAAAACAAAGAGATTTGGTTTTATTATCAATAAACTCAAAACTTTTCTCTCAAAATTTAGGAAAAACTACTTGATTTGTTGATCAAGTAGCTGATTTATTTTATGAGTTGTAGTTTCACTTTTTTGTATTTTTCTATCACAAAATATGCATCAACAACAGTTTGCAACATTTGCAATTTTCTGTATATCAATGAGAAGATTTATTGCGTGAAGTTCAAAATGAGATACACTGTTTATCCCTTTATCACACTTTGCTTAGAATGCAAAGCCAAATAACATCGAAAAATCGACGTGGCTACGCATTCTCAGCAAAGTGTGATAAAGGAATATCATAAACAGTGAAGTTTTCCTGGGAACAATCTCCTGGATTTGTTGTCACTCAAATTTAGCGTGAAAATAATAATACTTATGTGGTTGGTGAATTTTAGCTTGAGAATTCTTGTCAAAGGGGGTACCCGTCATGGAAAAACACGATTTTGTGTTTTCTGAGGGCAAATATCTTTAAGACTACACATTGTGGAACCCGATATTTAAATAAAATGTGATATTTGAACGAAAATCTTACATCAGAAATTATAAATAAAGATTGACGCAAAAAGCCTATTTCTCCGTGAGTTTTGACGGTAGGAAAATTTTCGGTGTCTGTTATTAACCACAAAATAAGTTGGCAGGTCTCAAACTATCATTTCGAAAAAAATTTAATAAATTCACTCGAGAATAGCCAAAAAACGTTTTTTGATCTGATTTTGATGGTCTCGCGCAGAAGCCTATTTCTCTCTGGATTTTTTAGTAACATATTTAAAACCTGTATAAATCATAAGTTAGTGAGTTCGTCAAGAGTTGTTACTATCGAAACCTGAATTTCGATGTTGTTTGGTCTTCCAAAACTGTACATCTAATTCTTGAAAATCCATAAATGCTGATTAAAATGCTTGAAATCAAGACAAGATATTTTCAAATTTATTAAAAAGTACTTTCCTAACGCTCTATTGGGTTAAAAATACCACCAGCTTATTACAAATTATCCATATTTTCATAAAAAAACTAAAAGAATAAAATTATGATTTTTTTTCGTTTGAGCCGCAATTCATGAAGGGTACCCTTAATTATTTAATTTTAAACGGTGAAAACTTCAATTCAAACTTTTGGCCAACATTTATAATCGCTGAAAAAAGGAAGTTAGCTTTTGAAATCTTACTTTCACATAAATGATAAAAAATATTTGTCCATCATGAAAAAGAAGAAAATTTTTTTTTTTACTTATCAGAAAATCATAAATTTTCGATAAAATAACCAAGGAAATTGTAGCTATTTATTCCGGAGAAGCAAAATATAGGAATCAATAAAACATAAATTTCGAGCGCAGAGAAAATAAAATTTTTTTTGTAAATTTTAATTATAAAATATTTATTGTCTGTATCTAATTTTCATTTTTGATGCGAGGACATTAAGGTTTAAAGAATCAATAAATGCATCGGGCCCAAGTTCTTGTACTTGGTCTTCTCCCTCGAGTTTCTTCTCTTCAGCTGAAATATTTTGAAGACTTTCCATAATCACACGCCGAGCGACCATCTTTAGTTTTTTCTCATCCACCGCCGAACCCACCTCAAAATATTTCGATAAGACAAGGTGATTTTTTTGTGTGATTTGGTTTGTAAAAAAACTTTTTAATTGTTCAAAATGTTCAAAAATAGTCAAAATTCGCCGTGATGACCTCAATACTCAAATAAATGCAGTTAAGTGCGTTCTGGATCCGTCCCCTAAAAATCAATGATTCAACCTCACATGAAAACTTCGAAATTAATTTGATGTAAAATTGAATTTCAGGAAAATAAGTCTTAAAATGAATATGCGTAAATTTCAAAATTCTAGAAAATACAGCCTGAACGTGCTTTTGAAACGACTTTTCAAAAAATGAGACAAAATTGAGAATAATTTAAACAATTTTGCGTCAAAGAAGTAATAAAGGATATATTTTTCAAATAATTCGTTGGTTTTGGTGTTAAGGGGGTCGGTGCATTTTGACAGATACGGATATGGGCTCTTGATGTAAAAATTTTCACTGGGTTTATATATTTTTCTCAATATACCACCAAACTAATGTTTCATACTTCAGGCAACTTTTATAACTAAAGAATTTTCGAGTTATTGCTTTTTAAGAGAATTTTAAGTTCGAATTAAAATTTCCGAATTCCACAAATTATGAGAAATTTTTGAAAAAAATTCCGATCATTATAGAAATGCCTTATTTTTCCATCAAATTTTTTTTACAGCATTTGTTTTAAATAAACGAAAAAAACTCTTCAAAATGGTTAGTTGAACTTTTTGCGTAAGTGACCACATATTTTTTAAATGATATTTGAAAAATCCCATGACATTGTTTTGGGATTTTCGGTCGAAACTATTTGGAAATATTTTGAAAATTTTCTTCATTTCTTGTTCAAGAGTTTGCAAACTTCTTTTTATGAAATCCTTGGCTGAAAATATTGAGAATGGCTACTTTCACTTTATTCAAATATGTCTTTGTTTTGTTTTTTTGCTCTTGTTTATACTCTGAATCGTATTTTTTGAAGTAAAACTACGGTTTGGCAGAAATCCATCGAAGCCCTCTTTAATCCAGAATAAAAAAAATTATCACATCTAAACTTGCCAAATTGGTGAACCAACCCATCCACTGTTTAAAATGTATTTCATTTACGGGGGTAGCAGCGATGTGGCAGATTGGTACATTTTTTCGGAGTGATTTATGAAAGAAAAAAAATGTGAAAATTTTTTTTATATTTTTTATCTTCAATAAAAGTGTTCATTCTTGCAAACGTTCATATTTTTAATTTCTCAACATTCTTAAGTGTCTGTAAAAATATTCAAAAACACTTTTCATTACAAGTCCATTTTCAACTTGACCCGATATGGGATTTTTTTTAAAGACGATATTTATAAACTTCAGACATTTTCGGGTGTAATGCACTGATGAATGGGAGAATCATTATCCACATGAAAAAATTTCTCTAATATGAAAGTTTTTCTTCCATGAAAAATAAAGAAAAACAGCTTTTTAGGAAAAAAAATTGACATTCAATTGAGTTTAAATATATAAAAAATGTTCTGACTTTTAAAAGTAAAGTAACCTTTCACACCCGCAATTTTATATAAACTTTTTGAAAAAATTAAAATTTTTATAAATTGCGTGCCAAATGGCACAAACCGCAAATACTCACTTGACCTTTCCATCGATTGATATACGAAAATCAAATAGATACTATAAAATTTCACATGTGATTTGGCTTTATTTTTTAAGGAAATTTCAAAAAATCAATAATAAAAATTTTTGGACTTGATTTGCGGAAAATTTTCGTAATATTTCTAAAATGTCGACAACAAAATGACGAATAAACATTTCATGNCGGATGCGAACAACTGCCCACTCATTTTTTTTGAGTCGAAAATATTTTGAGAACTAGCGACTTGCGATGGTGGTATGAAGGCGCGAGCGGTAGTGATCACAAGGAGATTTATTGCGGGGGTTTAAATATTGAAGAGGGGAAACTTAGAAACCGATGGTCATTTTTTGGCTGGGCGGTAAAATCGCCGCGCTATGCAAATAAAGATTGATTGCGATGGAAAAACTTTTGCCACAGATAAAAAAAACGGATTATCTAGCTCAGGGGTCGGCATAACGTTTTAAAAAACCTGTTCGGATCGAACTTGATGGGATCGCAGATTAAAAAAACTTGATCGGATCGGATCAAAGCCGATCCGATCAAGTATTTGTCGATTTAGATCGTACAAAAATTAGTTTTTTTATCAGGAGAGTTCTTTGACGCCATGTGTTTAACGGGTTTAAAATAGAGCGGCCATATATCGGCAAGAAGTCGATACAAACTATTTAAATGTATAGGTGTTTTCAAATCTTATAAAGAATTTTAAAGAATTTTAAAGAAAATTCAGAAAATAGTCAAATATGTAAGAAAGTTCATCAGAGTTATCATCCCCTCATCACCTGTTATTATATTAGATCAGAGTTGATGTCAAACTGTTTTTCGGTTTCTTAACGCCCGTTGAAGAGTGTCAATTAAAAAAAATGGACAAGGACAGAAAATAATGAAACCTGTCCTAATTTCTGTCCTGGAGTTGAGGACAGGACAAAGACAGAAAATAATAAAACCTATCCTAATGTCATTTACTGTGAAAATTAATTATTTTTCGAGTTTAAATTTTAGAAAAATATGTTTACAAATTAAGGGGTTAGTATCTGCGAACAAGTTTTTCTGAAAGTGAGAGTACTACTGAAAGTGAGTGTATACTAAATCGACGAAAAAAATGATTATATATAGTTTTACCAGTATACGAGATTCAAAACCGGTAATGTCAAATCTAAAAGATGTATGACTAACACATTAAAAATTGTAACAAATTCTAAGATGTAATATCTATAGACTATACGGTAAAGTCTCCCATTTCCTAGATTGAATTTTAATTGCGCTGAGATAAAACTTTCTTTAAATTTCCAAATATTTGAGAGCTTAACAAACCACTTTCCCGATATACTAGAGCCTTGGAAAACCGATTTGAAATTATTCAAACTAGTTTACTTGAAATTTTCATCAGTTAGCAATGTATTCTAAAATCTGACATGAATCTCCGCTGAATATGGTAGTAGCAACCTCAAATTAGTTTGAAAATTTTTGAACAAGAAATGAGAAAATTTTTTGAAATATTTGTGATTATTCTTGACCAAAAATCACCTCTTTTATACAGCCTGGAAATTACCAAGAAATAATTCCAAATGCCTTCAAAAAGTCGTCCCCCATGATGCTAAAGTATGACAAAAATGGTCCCCTACTTATAAGTTATTTAAAGGCCCAAATTAGTGTGCTCACTCCCAAAAGCGCCACTCCGAGTAGTAATCTGCAAAATATTCACGAGTCAAAAAAAAATGAGTGGGCAGTTGTTCCGTACCCGTCAATCTATTGCTCGAGAAAAAATCAAAGCTTCTCTTGATTGATTCTCAGTTTGAATCTTTTAATCCTTTCATTTGTTTGCAAGCACAATAAACATTTTGTTTATTTTTTAAAGTCAGACATAATAACTATTCTAATAACTAGTCTACAAATAAACAGATTTTTTGATTGCAAAGTAACTTAAGTCCGCTAATGTAATTGAGCTTTACCATAAATCGCAAAATCTCCAGAACTTCTGATGCAGTGATTTTCCCAGAATGATTCTTATCAAAAACATCAAAGATAAGTTTAGCTTTTGATCGGGCAGAATTAAACTCGTCGTCTTCCGTGTCATTCCGCGTAGGTTGAAAATGTGCCAAAACTTTGCAAAATCGGTGAAAGTTGCATTCTTTTCTATTTTGAGGGAAAAATAATGCAACAACTCGGTGACCAAGTGGGTTGAGAGCTAATTCTTTAATGTTCATCAAATCTGCATGCGTGAGAAAACCTTTGTCTTCTTTATCTAATGAATGAAATCTGAAAAAATTAAATTATGAGTTACAGGAGAACACCAAATATCGCAAGAAGTTTGAAGCTTAACATTTCGGCAATATTTGACACTTTCGGCGATGTCTCTTTGTCACTTTTTGGTTAGAATGCGTAGCCACAACGTTGAAATCACACGTTAAAAGGTGTAGTGGCTACGCATTATAACCAAAAAGTGATAACGGGATATCAGCACTTTTGCAATTTGGGTAAAGAAAGTTTTCCCTCGAAAGAAGAAACGCATCATCGTTTGCAAATACGTCATCATTTGAATATTTTTAATTTTATAACTAGTAATATCGATCACAATGCCCAAGTTTATATAAAATCTTTTTTTATACTGGTGAAGAACTATTTTGATATAAAAAGGCGTGATGATTACATAATTTCTTGCTACATCAATTTCCTATTCTGCTTCGTCTGAAGTTTTATTGGCCCGATTAACTCTGTCGGTGCTGAGTTAGTTAGTGAGTGTAATTTGGCTGAATTCAATATTAATGAGAAACGGTTTTCATCACAATATAAACCAAAAAAGGCTTCACGTGAACTTGGGCATCGTTATTGATATAATAGATTCAAATGAATTCAATTATCAAAATGCGTATAAGTACTCCACCAAACAAAATGAAGCAATAATGCAAAAAAATTGATTTGTGAAATTCGTTCTTTAAGGGGGGTTCTGAATGTGAATTGCTGTTATTGCTGGGTATTTGTAACAACTTTTCAACAGTCTGTAACTTGTGATTAAAATGATCAAACATGCAAATGAAATTAATTCATTGTTCTGTAAACACTTTTCATGATTTTTATAAACCCAAAAAAATTTTCTGATTAGTAACAAATTCGTAAATCGTATTACGAAAACGAGTTTTAAAAATGCACAATTTTTGCCCAGCAGTCAAAAACTCGAGCAGGTAATATACGAATTAGTTGAAACTTTCAAAATAACACGGAAACATAACAGTCGACAAAACTGTTGTTAAAAAATATTTAGTTTACGTACAGGTGATTCGTAAAAATAAGATAAAAACGAAAAAAAAGACTTTCGTAAACAGTGCTAAATCTCTCTTATATATAATTAAAAATGATTTTTATTAAAGCGAAAATATAAAGCGAATTAAATGCTTACAAACTATAGTATGGAATTTGTGTCAATTTGCATTGATTTTAATTGATCAATCAAATAGCGCGCACCGCTACTCTTATGATAAGTCAAGTGTTATTATCATGATAAATAATAAGAAAGACTTATTTCTTTCAATTATGCAGATAAAAAATTTCAAACCTATTTCTCCTGCTCAATTTTTCACGGGGAGTTCAATTTTGGCATTTATAATTAATATATGTACTAATTAATAAATTTTTTTAAAAATAGTCATATTTCAGATAGAAGATCCAAAAATAGATTACGGGGGCGAAATAGAGAATTATAATTAGTTGCAATCGATTCCTAAGCCCCGATTTACCTGGGTTTGTTATTTTGTTTGTTCAATTTATCAAATAGAGAAAGTTGACTTGTGCAAGCAAATTTTCATTCAGAACCTCATTAAGAATGACGTCATTTATGATACAATTAAAATATTTATTGCTCAAAAACACTCCTACTGTGAAATTNTAGGGACATTTTCAACGTTAAAGATATTTTAACTTAATTACCACTTTCCCTGCAAAAGTGCGCTTATTTGCGAGTAAAAATACAGTTTTGATTATTTTTAAATATGAATCTGCAGCCTACAGAGTATACTGTAAGTTGAAAATAGTTATTTTTGACATTTTCAGTAAAATTTTAACATAATACTGTCATTAGTTATCAAAACTCTCAAGTTTTGAATATAAGTATTGAATAAAAGTTATCAAACACTTTTTGTCGAATTCGAATGAGAGACCGCTCTAGGGCGCCTTCTTTTCATTTTGAGAGCCAAAAAAGTAAAGAGAGAGTAATTCTTTCAAAGAGGTAATTCTTCCCAACCAGGTGGTTAACCGCCATATCGGGTGTGCAAGTCGGCACATACCCAAAGTTGCACTAGTAATTATACTTCATAAACACGTATTCGTTTATGTGACTGCGCTAAAATCAAGCTTTTTTAGCGGCAGTCAATTCTACGCAGGGTATTTTCATATAATGCGTAGAATTAGTATCAAAATTACTATTGTCGACTTTATTCTGATTAAATTAATCTCGCGGAATTGATTAACTAAAATGACTAATTAAAATATTACTTTTTCGAAAATAACACCGATTAAAGAAATAAGTTATTTAATTTTCTTCAAACCAAATCCTTTATGATTACAAAGTCCCAGCAAAATATGTTTTTTTTTCTAACAAAATATAAAAATCATTTTTTTTATTTTTCAGGGTTTCCACCCTAGATAATACTAGAATAAATCAGCTGGGGCTTCATCTTCAAAAATATTTATATTTTAATTGATTTTTTTTCCGAATAAAAAAACAATGAAAAATTAACACATAAATAATTTACCTTGAATAAGATTTCAAATGTGAAAATACTCCATTTACACTCGCTGACTCTACGATAGGATAATGACGAATTGCCACTCTTGCGTCTACAGGACTAAAATGGTCGTCTAAGCGGGGATTTGAACATTTGTGTGCCAAAAACACCAAACACAAATCATGAAACTTCTCCACAGCGCTCTGGGAAGTGGCTGAAACATCAATAAAAATACGGCTGCGAGCTGCCGAAAAATCTACACCAGCTTCTCGCAAAAGACCAACTACGGCGGATTTAGTGGTCATTATGCCCTAATATAAAAAATTAAAGGTTATAATTTTTATTTTTATACATAATGAGATAAATGAATGAAAATCATTTCTGATTAATATTACGACTTGTAGATATATTATATTTTTATATGTACAAATTTTAAATCTAAAAATCGCCACAAATTAGTGACTAATTTTGGCAGCTATTTTATGAGAGTTAGTAATTTCTTATAATTGCAACTCATGGTAGATAATTGACCTTACTCCTAAATCACATAAAATATTATAAACTCTTCGATAAATTATCAGACGTAATCTTAATTTAATCAAGTAAATTACGTGACTTCAGCCGACTGACTTTTATCACGTGTGATCATTTTATTAGGCGCAACAACGTTACATTTTCTTGTGTCTCTCCAAAATGGAACTACATCACAATAAGAAATGCGCAATAAAAATTTTAACTTTTTTTCAAAAATTTTTTTTTCAAATTAAAATGAAATTCTATTTTTTTTTTGGATTATACGACGAAATTTTATTAAAAATTAAAAAAGATAGGTCTGATGTAATTTTTATCCATCAATTCAAAGTGAAAAAAATGACAGGGCTTCTAGGAAGAAGAACTAATTCCTCAAACTGAAGAAACTATTTAATAATATATTTCTCTTTTATCAGTTTATTAACGTCTTATATAACTATATTTTTGGTTTTATAAATTACCTTCTTGTTCGTATGATTGCCGGCCCCAACAATGAAAGCGAAGTGCGTTCCGAAACCATCACCCTCTACGTTCATCAGCGGAAACACTATTGTTTGGTCAAGTAAGTCTTGTACCAACACTACAGGAACCTTACGACGAGGGAAAAGCAATTTTCCATTCCTTCCGCGCTGATTTATCTCCTTAAAATAAATTAGTTGAACTAAAAGTGAAATAAAAATTTATATTTCTATCTTTATCGCACAACCTCGAATATTGTAGTCGAGAAAATAGATAAATTTTTATGTGAGCAATATTCGAAACTTGAATATTCGCCTTACACTCTATAGTTGAAGCGATTCTAGGATTAAGGAGCGGTTAAAATTATCACTATCTCACTCACTGAATAGTTATTAATTTCTAAAATATACCGCCTTTTCCTACACATTATGAAAACAATAATTTAATATGACCTTAAAAATCAAATTACAAATTTTTTTTTGTGGAGTCATATTCAAACTTCAAATATAAAAGTTAAAAATTAATAAAAATAAATAAGTTTTCATACGGTTACTATTCACATAATTACCGTAACTGATTAATTGTATTTAGACATTGCTAAGAAGGCTGACATTAATAAAAATTTTCTATTTTTTTCATTTATTTACTATTTTGTAAAAAATGAAGAACTTAATTTACCTTGACCGACGAAAATTTGATGGCATTTAATAACGCTGAAGCAGCCAACATCATGGCCGAGGACTTGTGTACGAAATGCAAATCTGCTTCACAATAACTCAACGAACAGGCCTTGCAGTAAACAAACTTTGAACCACCTACGCAGTCCACCCCTAGTTGTTCCATAGTATAAGGGGATTCCCCACAATGCGCCGACTCCCAAGGGTAACCTCGTTTGCAAATTAATTCGCTATCAACCATGCGAGAATAAATGTACGGCACCACGAAGTTAAACCTAGTCGACACATTTTTAAACATCAGAAAATTAATTTTTGCATTAAAAATTATTCGGCTCTCCGTCTTATATCTGTTTTCTCCCCTGTCAGACCAATTCAGCCGTCCTTTATCATCCACGTACCGACGTTTATTAACTTTATGCCCTCGCAACTCGAGCAATCTAAATCGTTGAACCGACTGTTGAGCCAATGGAAGAAACCACAAACAGCGTAATGGCTCAGCGACCTGTACATTTTGATAACGACGATTGAGTGCAAATACATGCTTGGCCCCCAAATAATAAAATATTATTTCATCGCCAATTTCGTTTTCAGCATAGATATAGCAGCTAAATGGGAGTATTGTTACATTTTTATTTTTTAAATTGTTTTTCTGAAATTTCGAAAAAAAGGGATTTTAGCGAAATTTTGATTTACTTTGTCTCATTAAACGTCCGTTTGGCTAGCTACGACCATGCAATTACGACTTCTAATCATGAAAATCGTCACAGTATATTTTTTTCTTCCCTTATTTATTAAGATAGAAAAACTACTAAAATGATAAAAAGCTATCATTTTCATTAAAAATATTTTTTATATAAGCTTTTTTAAATATATAAATTCGGAAATTTCAATATTTTTTAGCGAAACTATTTTTCGGGCCAGTTAAAATAAATTAAGATTATTAGATTAGAAAAAATAATCAAAATAATTTTGATCAAGCTCTACGACGTAAAATTAATCATTCAGTATACGAAGAAAACCATTTTTTACTAGGGGTTTTAAAATCACTCAAATTTTTTCTTTATTCATCAAAAGAAAAGGGAGGTATAAGCTATTTTTTAACTTACTTTAAAGGTCGGTTTTCATTGTCAAACTGAATAAGCTCTTCAATCGGCACCATTTCCTCGTCATCTGGTGAAGGAAATACGCCCTCTACTGCCTCTTCATCGGTGAAATAATATGACTCCATATCGCCTGACAATGTACTTGAGAGAAACCAATCTAAAGCGCCCAAATTTTCTAAAGATTTTTTACGGCAAGTTTCCTCCCTAACCACTCCGTCTTCAAATTCAGAAGGTACCGAATATATCCCCAACTCGGTCTTTCGGCGATATAGAGCACGTCGAACAAAGGCTATAATAATACCAAATTTCTCATTTAGGAATAATTCCAAATTCTCGGTGTCCAATAATACGAACTCCGCGGACGTAATAAAAAAATCGTCAGCATTTTCCTCTAAACCGGCAATTTGAAATAAGTCGGACAACTGGCCAATTGCCCGCTCTCGACCAACCAATGAAAAATCTGCGTATAAATCAGCACATATTTCCACCAGCTCCCCCAAAAACTCGATATAATCGTCCTCCCCGTTATCAGCAATAAATCCTGCCTTCATCTGCGACATATGGCCCACTACACGGTATTTTTGTCCAAATTTCACTACGAACGTAGTAAACTAAAAAACATTGGTCAAATAAATAAATACTAGGGTTAACATATGCAACTTTATATGAAATATGCTTTTATAAATTTAAAACGAAATGGGACTTAAACTTTTTTGATAAAGTATTAAATAAAAAATATTTTTTTTCAAATAATCTACAGTTGTCCTTAAATTTAAATAGATAATAATACTGCATACTGCCGTAATGACAGTAAAAACTAAATTTGATTAAAAAGGAGTAAAATTTTCAAATAAATTGATCTTAAGGGAAAATCTATTTTCGGATTTATTTTTTCTTGTAGTGCGATTTTCTTGTAAAATAATTTACTCTGTCCTGTCCTTAAGTTAAAACCAAATTATGCCTGACGAAGTAAAACTCGACAGAAATTAAATTCACAAAAAATTGCGAGTCAATATAGTCTTTCAACGCATTTTATAAAATGCTTAATCCATTAGATCGAAGTGATAAATCATATATAATGAAAAAAAGGTATTTAGGATAAATATATTCTTTTACACATCACCTCGTGAAAAATCTTAAAGTCAGGTTTAAAATTGGGTTTGGGATACGATCGAATTATTGAATCAGGCTTGCAACCTGATTAAAATTTATCAAATAATTCAACAAATTAATTACCTCGTAGACGCAAGCTTCTAAAATGAAAGTCAAAGCCGACTTATACTCGGGAACCAACTTCTCGACCGACTTTGGCTGCAGCAACTTCTTCAAACCCAACGGAAAATGTACCATCGTTATTCAATCGAATGTTTTTAGTCCCAATTAAAGCGAACCTGAAGAAAAATCGTCATTATGTTATAGTTTTTTTTTTAAAAATTAATTTCTAAAAATATACCACTAACAATGACGCGTCTCAAAAACTATATAAAATATTTTTTTATAANCCTTAAATTTAAATAGATAATAATACTGCATACTGCCGTAATGACAGTAAAAACTAAATTTGATTAAAAAGGAGTAAAATTTGCAGATAAATTGATCTTAAAGGAAAATCTATTTTCGGATTTATTTTTTTTTGTTATGCGTTTTTCTTGTAAAATAATTTACTCTGTCTTGTCCTTAAATTAAAACCAAATTATGCCTGACGAAGTAAAATTCGACAGAAATTAAATTCACGAAAAATTGCAAGTAAATATAGTCTTTCAACGCATTTTATAAAATGCTTAATCCATTAGATCGGAGTGATAAATCATATATAATAAAAAAAAAAAAAAGAATTTAGGATAAATATATTCTTTTACACATCACTTCGTGAAAAATCTAAAAAGTCAGGTTAAAAGTTGGGTTTGGGATACGATCGAATTATTGAATCAGGCTTGCAACCTGATTAAAATTTACCAAATAATTCAACAAATTAATTACCTCGTAGACGCAAGCTTCTAAAATGAAAGTCAAAGCAGACTTATACTCGGGAACCAACTTCTCGACGAACTTGCTGCAGCAACGTTTCTTCAACCCAACGGAAAAATGTACCATCGTTATTCAATTGAATGTTTGTCCCAATTAAAGCGAACCTGAAGAAAAATCGTCATTATTTATAGTTTAATTTTTAAATTTAATTCTAAAAATATCACTAACAATGACGCGTCTCAAAACTATATAAATATTTTTTATATAGACTTTTTTCAATTAAAATTTCCATTTTTCAGGCGAAACAACACATGAATTGGGTATATTTATTTTTTCAAAAATTGCCTTACTTATAAATAAAAACCTGAAAACTCAAGTAAAAATTATGCCTTAATATACTTATAGTACCAATTTAGTGTACCAACATTACGGCGAATTACTCTTACAACCCGTTACTCCCCGTTACGATCCCGCGAATTAAAATTAACATGCCGATCCGCAAAAAAATGATTTCTCCACTAAGATTATTTTTCCGACAAAATATTTATAAATAATCCGGCCGATGTATGTTCAAAATATTAATTAAACAATACTAGCCGACATACTGTAGAACCAGGACGAGTTAGACATCTGTCCTTATAAAGATTTCTCTACTAAAATTGACAAACCCAAATAAAATGAATAATTTATGGATATAAGTATAATCCATTACTTATGTCTCGTCAAATGACCACTGATTCTATAATGAAATTTTATTAGGAAAAATCTACTAATAATTTTACACGTATTTTTTTCCCTTTATTTGAAAATTCTCACTAAAATCACCTACCTAGTCCGACGATGTTTCTCTAAAATAACTTGAATCTCTCGTCCACACCAACACGACTACCACGACTTTCGTGAATGAGCAAGATTACTCGCGAAAACTGTACATTGAATTTTCTCATTTAAATGTTTTTAAGACGTTCTAGAAAGTCGTAGAAACGCCAAATCAACGGCGTACCTTTGTATCCATTTGCAGCCCTCCAGACTTCGTCCCTATCAACTCCCGTTTAACCCTGAAAACATCCAACTACAAAAACAGCCTTTCTCTATACAAAAATTTCTCTAACATCACTTCCAGAGGGGGGGCTAGAGAGGTTCCTACGCGTCTTCTACCGAGACTGGGGTCACGCGCGAAAAGTCGCCTAAGGGCATATGCAACCCTTATGTTATATACGCCGTTACTGCCAAAAAATCTAAGTTAAGTGCGTAGGATTACTGAATAAGTTAACCGCTCAGGCCTTCTAAAGAGCTCTTGCGAGTAATCGCTCTTTTTTTCCTGGAAACAGGTTTTTTTTATCTGAGCTTTCGCTAACTTCCTCGTTTACTGTACTTCTTTAAAATCTTTTAGTTCATTATACTGATCAATAAAAGTTTAAGTTAAAAGAAAAAAAANTACATTTTGGTTATAGTAAAAATGTTTAAAAATCGAAGCGGTTTCATATTTCAATTAGAAGAATAATTTTACTAAGTTTGAAAGTTATTAGAAAATAGGTGTAGTGAATTATTTTAACACATAAAGAATCACGCTTTAATCTAAAATTATAAATATTTCATCAAAATTTACGGACATGAAAGGCAGTCGTGCTCCTAAAAATAAACTTTTATCATTTTAAAAATTGATAACTGATATCGAAATGCCGTCAAAAATTGATCTTCATGAAGATTCACTACGACTGAGTCTAAAATCACTTATTTGCGATTTCACTGATGGCAGTAAATTATCTTCATATACAGTATGTGTTTTTTTTTCGTGCGAACAAAAAGTAAACAATTCGGGAGAATTCTTCCCAAACTATAGACGATTCTCCCGGACACTTGAGATTCTGTTCGCACGAAAAAAAACACATACTGTAAAATAAAAAGGTCTATATAAAAAGTGTTTCTTCCTTTAGCAATGAAAAATATAATAATAAGTACTATTTTAGCTGAAAAAGACAAAATAGTAGTTAATTCCAAAGGTACCAAATTTTTTTTTGATTCACACTGATTGAAACCGGTCAATGTTGAGTATTTCGTATAAACTTTACAATGTTTCTGGTCATTTAAAAAATACTGAGTCCGCACGGGAATTTTTATATTTTGAACCAGTTCCTTCATCAAACTTTACGAAAAGACTATACAGTGAAGTCTTTTCGTGAAGTTTTAAAGATACTAGTTCAAAATTTCAAAACACCTGCGGGAATTCAGTATTTTTTGAAGATCAGAAAAAATCTTTCACGAAATATCACATAAGATTTTTCGACTTAGAATATTCATCAAAAAAAAATCAAAACAATCCTCCCCATTATAAAACTTTTATAAATACACTCCTTTTTTTTCTCTAAACAATCTCAACATTATTAAAATACCCTGATTGACCAACTCAATTTTCTTGAGATTGTCGATCAGATATTTTGTGAACCTCGTTATCAATTATTTTTTGTGGTTGTTGGAGATATACAAATTATAACTTTATTTCAATTCGAAAATTGTATTCTTTGTTAATAATAAGTCTTTCAATCAAATTCGATCAAAAACAACGTCATTACTTATAAGTTTGTGAACCATTATTGAACCCAGAGTTCGTCACAATCTACAATCCACGTTGAAGCGTTATTAAAAAGGTGTGACTAAGCGTGAGATCGAAATGAAGTCTAGGTTGAATTATAGTATTAAAGTATATTAATTGAATAATATTATAATATGATATAGTATATAAATTAATATCATATAAAATATATAATTATATAACCAATAGATAAGTTTATCGTAAAAATTATTTGAAAACCCCTATATAATATTTTGTATCCGTTCCGATGCTGAAACTCCCATATTATTTTCTCTTTAAATTTTTGTTTATATGATTTGTTTTCCGGAATTGGTTTTCTTTATAAAGTGTTAGCGTATCTATTCTGTAATTTATTGATTCATAGGATGGATAAATATAGGAGATTAGATCAAAACATACATTTTATGATCTAATTTATGAGCCATGAAGATTCACATAAAAGTCAAAAAGTATTTGGGATGAGATAAAAAACCTTTGAATCAAACTCTTTGACACATATTCAATTAATGTATATAAACAAATTAGAAGCAATATAAATTTAAGATCTAATTCTGTGAATCGTCGAGAACAACAATTGCTGAAAAAACCAAAAAAAAGAGACACAATTCTCTTAACATCGTGTTTAATCTAAAGGGGTGGTGAAAGTGATTTTTTTGGATTTTAGAGGCTTCGTCAGTTAGACCAATGCAAACTGGACATTTTTGAAACATACATTAGGAGGATCTTTCTTTGATCTCGCGATTTTATTTAACATTTTAGTACTACTCCCACCACCAATCTGGTTTTTCGATAATGATAGAACTTTATTTTCAGAGATTTATGGACAGTGAACATAAATAGAGGTTAAAAAACCGCGGTTAAACACGAGTTCCTCAGCTTTCTTCAAGGAAACAAGGATCCTAAAACTTATATCGGAAAGTTTTGAGATTTTGTGAAAATTCAGAAAATTGTCTGAATTTGAGTGAATGAAAGCTTTTTTTTTTTAATTTTTGTCTCAGGGGTCAGCAATCTGGTTGAATGTGCCGAAAAAGGGTGTTTTCGACGTTTTGATAAAAGGCTTTTTCTGTGGAAATGCAACAAATACAGTTTCCGAGGTACTTTTTCGAGTTTCGACCTGATTGACTGTAAATCGACAAAAAAATGCGCGAAATCGACAATTTTGAATATGAAAGTGAAAATAAGAAAATTAAAATGCC
This sequence comes from Oikopleura vanhoeffeni, assembly GCA_004367855.1. Lineage (NCBI taxonomy): Eukaryota > Metazoa > Chordata > Appendicularia > Copelata > Oikopleuridae > Oikopleura > Oikopleura vanhoeffeni. The sequence goes on along the minus strand of SCLH01000743.1, from coordinate 248,703 downwards.
ACCATAAGTTTCCTTGGGTACGGTTTACTGGAACTAATATAAGCAACTGTAGTCTTATTTTAGACACAGTGGATTCTAGAAAAAAATTGCAATTTTTCATCATAATTATTTTTTTATCTCTAGCACCATTTCTGTTCAGAATTAGACTATAGTTGCTTATATCGTTTCCAGCAAACAGTGCCCAAGAAATTTTTTGGTGGCATTTAAAATTTCTAATTCTCAGTTTTATATTCAAAATTGTCGATTTCGCGCACTTTTTTGTCGATTTACAGCCAATCAGGTCAAAATTTGAAAAAGTATTTTCTAAACGATGTGAACCACCTCTTGGGCTTGTTATATTCCGAAAATGACGTTTCTTGCATTTTCACAGAATAAGAATTTTGTCAAAACGTCGAAAAACACCCTTTTTTGGCACATTCAATCAGATTGCTGACCCCTGAAGCAAAATCGAAAAAACAGCTCCTATTCACAAAAATTCAGACAATTTTTCGGATCCCCACCGAATTTTAGAACTTTACGATATAAGCTCTAGGATCCTTGTTTCTTTGAAAAAAGCTTAGGGACTCGTATTTAACTGCGGTTNGAATCGCAAGATCAAAGATAGATCTTCCTAATGTATGTTTCAAAAATGTCCAGTCTGCATTTGTCTAACCGTACGAAGCTTCTGAAATCCCAAAAATCACTAAACCACCTGCTTTAAGTACTGATAATTCAAATTGAATTCCTTATAAACAATGATCCAAACGCAGAAACTGCTGTTTTTTGACAATCCCTCTCATACTAAAGTCAATTTGAAAATTTTAATAATTTGAGGAGCTCAATATCGCCGAAAATGTTCTCAACAAAAATTCGGCAATATGGGCACTTTTGGCGATATTGCCACTTCCGGCGATATCGGAATAGGAAAATTTTGAAAAAAAAAAAAAAAACGTGTGATTGTTCCATATATGATATATCCCTTTTATCACTTTTTGGCTTAGATTGCGTAGCCACAACGTTAAAAAACACACGTTATAAGGAGTAGTGGCTACGCAATCTAGAAAAAAGTGATAGAGGATATGACGTCATAATTTACAAAGTTTTTGAATTTTTTACAAAGTTTTACAATATGTTCAAAGAAGTTCAAACCTAAATGTGTATAATCAAGAACTACCAAATACTATAGATTCAAATAGTGTTGAACGCAAAAAACGCTCTCATTCTCGTTACGGTGAAACCAAACGCATGAATGCCAGGTGCTAAACCCGTGATTACATTCAGACTTCCCTATTCGCTAATTATAGAAAGCGCGAGAACCAATAAGCGCGCGATTTGAAATTGCTACTTCTTTATTGTAAGAATCAAATAAGTGCTTGGTTTTTTAATTTTCAGCCGCAGGGCACATACCACGGCCTCTCTTATTTTATTTTCCGAAAATTTAGGCTTAAATTTAGCCTGATTTCTTCTTGGAACTAAAGTTAATGTCATTTTATGAAAATAATAACATTTTTTCACTTTAAATACTGTACAAACAGTGCTAAAAGTGGTCATAATAGAGGATTGATTAAAGCAGCAGCTTCAAACTACCACCTGGTAAATTTTAATTAAGTGAAATTATAGGTCTATGTGTCATTTTTTGCGGATAAACGGGTTTCCCAATTTAAAAAATCTTTCTGCGGAAGCTTTGTCCCTAATATTTGCAGATCCTACTCAAGTATGTACCCTTCAACCTTTTCAAAATGTGTAAATTGTTGCAATTGAAATCTTCACCGGTTTAAAGAGAACCTTAGAAATTTTCTTTCAAACTAATCGAACCAGCTTCAGAGTAGTATCAAAAAACGCAAAATTTAATTTCAAGACTTTTTAGATTACAAATCAAAGACCTGAAAATCAAAATCAAATTTTAAGAAGAAGATTTGGGACATTCATACTTGAAGTAATTTTTGATAAAAACTTCCAACAGTAAAGCAATTTCGGCGATATGGGCTCTTTCGGGGATATAAGCAAGTGAAATAGCGTAGGTTTTCTACGGCGATATCGGCGATATTTGGCAAGCGATATCGGGTTTCCTTCTGTTATATTTTTATTGAAATGTAGATTTTGGTATAAAAATTCAAAAAATTCTACAAAAGGTATATTTTTGGGATATTTCGTACAAATTTGAAGTTTATAAATTTTGACATCTTTGAACTGAAAATTTCAGCTTAATACTATGAAGTGAAATTTCATAAATAAACAAAATCTTATATCTACCATAGTCTGAAATGAGGTAATTCAACGATCTAACTAAATACTTGGTCGGGCAGATTCAATTTACTCGGAAATCTGTATGAAATACCTTAATCTACTAGTTTATCCACAAAAAAATAAAAAGTGAAAAAAAATCCAAATTCAACTCAGATATTTGACTAAAGAGTAACTGTTAAACAGTTTCTTCAAGAAAAACAGTTCAAATTACTTACTTTTCGAAGCATTTTGTTTAAAAAACATATTGACAATTTTACTATTCTCTACGCAATTGCTCATGGGATACCGAGGAAATGATTTCCTCAATTAAATTATATGATGAACTAATCTCTTATACTTATTCCTGATATGAAAAAAAAACTTTATCTGTAATAAAAATCTCATAAATATGCTTATTCTAGAACGACTCTGTTTTGAAAGCTTAAAAAATCAAATATGTTATTCTTGAATATTTGCAACATTTTATTAAGAAATGATCTAGCTTAAAATTTCACCATCCAAAAATTAGGAATCCAGTGGACTTCATATTTCAAAGATACGAAATATAAAACATTATGTCAAACATTTATCTTTCCGACTATCAAGAGTTGAATGGAAAAATTATGCATTGATTAATCAAAAATCGTAATTAAATTTATTTCAAAAATGTACTCGATTAATTTTTGCCTGATTTTCAATTTTTAGAGAAAGAATACTTTTTGCTTATCGTACGAATTTGTAAATCGTACATAAGTGATTCAAAGCATCATAAAAACCTCAATTTTATTTCAAATTTCTCAATTCATTGGAATTATTTGTTTAAAATCGGGATAAAACTTACAATAATTGTTTTGTACTTCAACAGTCCAGTCTGATATTTCTTTGAACAATTTTTAAATTATTCTGTTCAAATCCATTTTATTCGTACTAAGAGATGTTTTCACAAAACAGTTAATCGCTAGGCAATTTGAGAAACCTTTCTTTCGAATCACTTTGATTAAATTTGCTATTTATTTAGCACCACATGTTTATTTACCCGTTTTTCACACATTTTTCATAATTTTTTATTCTCATTTTAACTAGCGTCTAAATTATGAAATAGAAAGAATAGATTTACGTCCCTTTATCGACTCTCGATAATCGACAATCATAATTATTTGAATAAGACAAAACACGAAATGATTCGATGGCCATTCAAATTTCCGCCTACTATTAAATTCAGGTTTGTGTTTTCACTTCAAGTATCCCGGGTTGTTTGTTTCGTTGAAAAATAACGATATGACAGCCAAGGGCCCATGATCAAATTTAATACCGTATAAAGGTGTATTAATTGATGTTTAATTCAAAAATTATCTTAGTATTGCCAAACCAGAACCAGGTAAAATGATATATTTTGTGAACTTTTTGAAAATCTAATAACATTGACTATCCCAGACATAAAAGTTTCACCAAATTTGCACTCCATTTGACCCAACCATTAACCGCGCTCACCATTCCCTTAGACCGTCTGATACATACGGTATGTTTCAACGCCGGACTTCAGCGTAACATTAATTCTCAATTATCCAAAAATCATTGATTTTCAAATTCCTTTAGAAACAACGCATTGAGCTGATCGTTCATTTTTTGAAGAACTTCCATGTCCTGTATTCTGTAAAATCACATTAAAAATGGAAAACACGATTTTGAGGACGGATATCTTCAAGACTACGTATTGTAGAACCCAATATTTAAATACAATTTGATATTCAAACGAAAATCGTACATCCAAAATGATAATTAAAGATCACTGATTGCTTGACCAATTAGGGAAGAGCTTCAACAGAGCTTGAGTTTTGACGATAGGAAATTTTTTGTATCTTTTATTAACCACAAAATACGTACGCAGGTCTGTTTCTATCGTTTTTAAAATTTTGAATTAAATTCGCTTGTGAAAAGTCAAATAACGTTTTTGGACTGATTTTGAGGGTCTTGCGCAAAAGCCTATTTTCCTTGATTTTTAAGTAACACATTTCAATCCTGTATCAATCATAGTAGTGAGTGGTGAAGAGTGAGTTTACTATCGAAACCTAAATTTCGACGATTTTATGTCTTCGAAAACTCTACTTCTAATTCCTGAAAATCAAAATGTTGATTAAAATGGTTAAAGCAAGACAAGATATTTTCAAAATAATTAAATAAGATTTTCCTAACGCTTTATCGGGTTAAAAATACCACCAACTTATTTCAAATTATCAATATTTTCAGAAAAACAACTATAAAAATAAAATTCTGTTTTTTTAGCTTCAATTCATGAAGGGTATCCCTTAGGCCATTGTGAATTGTCTTTGTTCATCATGTATGTTCCAAATTTGTGCGTAATTATGGGACCTATTGTTTTTAAAAATACATCAGAATAATGTTTTGACCTTATTTTTGAACCAGAAAAAATATTTATTTTTTATATCCAACATGGTGTTTCCGAAAAGCAAGTCTAGTTTAGTTCTTTTACGGAAAAATAAACAGAGAAGTTATTCAAGTGTGAACAAGAAATTGAAAATCATTCCGATGGAAGTTTTTGAACATGAAGCTTTAGTATATGGTGAAAATAAAAGCGCTTGGTGAGCCAACGCTTGCGCAGACAGAAAAAAGTTAAATTGAAAATGTGAAGAATCTTTTATGTATTCAAAAATACAGCTGCGCAAGTGGGAGTTAATTTGGCATTAAAAACACTTAAAACTTATTTTCATCCTTTATTCTGTAAATTTGGATTGTCGAAAAAATAAAATCTCTGAAATACCAGAATTGTAAGAATATATAATGATCAATACCAAAATTAAATATGCAATTTGCAATGCAATTTCGAAAATTCTCAGTTTTTTCAGATGTTATCGAGCTCGACTCGTTACAGCTTGAAGTAGTTCAGTTTTTTAACATGACTCATGTTTTTAACTGCTGAAGGTCAATAATAGAAACAAATAAAAATTTTTTATCCGAGAAGAACTTTTTTCTGAAATTAAAAATAAGTTTTAACTTGTGATACAATATAACAGGTACTGATAAACAGATGCTATTAAAAAACGGCGGGCCATCTGCAAATTTAAATCATTATTAATTACATTTTTTAGTATCAACGAACTGAAAAATCTAGAATTCTTGAATTTGTCAAATAATCCATTACATAATATTGGTCAAAATCAATTTATGTTATCAAATCTTACAACTCTTGATTTATTTTCATGCGAAATAATGACTATTCAATCTACTTTCTTTATGTTCTTGGAAAACCTCAGGCAATTAAACTTGAATAATAATATGCTACAAAAATTGCCAGAAACTATCTCAATGCTTCAAAATTTAGAAATTTTATCAGTGAAAGTGAGTTTTGATTTATTATCTTGTGCAGAAATAACAATTCCATTTTTCAGAATAATCAATTGCAGAAAATTCCTTCGACGATCGGCAGACTTGTTAATTTAAACAGAGATCTAAAATCATTCTATTTAAATGTAACTGTGATTATGGTTCTATATCAAAAACCATCTGGCCGCATGTTTGCAGTATGGGATTAATTAAATCTGCTTGTTCGCTGTTATAAACGTGAAATTCGGAATGCCTGAAATCCAAAAAATTTAATCTTGAGAACAAATCTAAAATTACATATAGGGAGGCTCAATATCGCCGCACCTTCGGGGACAGAAATGAAAATTTTCATTAAAAATTAAAACGCGTTGGCGTTCGATATGACGTCATAATTTGAAAAGTTTTCAGTAATATGAGGAGTTTAACAATACGTTATATATAACGTTATATATAACGAAAAATACCGAAATGTATGAAATGACGTACTTAACCAATACAATAACAAGAATATTTGGGTAATTTGAAATTAAAAACTCAATTGCCTACGCAATTTGGTCTTATTTAGCGATATGGCATGACCAGAATTTAGCTTAAATTAGGCTTTTTCGGCAATCTTGGCAAATTTGCCGAAATAGGGAACTTTCGGTGATATTGGAACTCTCTGTCAAATCGGGGCAAAAACTTTTATTTTTAACGAAAATCACTTATGCGTTCCACATGACGTCATAATTGAAAATGTTTTGCAATTTTTGTTGGATTTTAACAATCAATTCAAATGCCTTTTATGTAGAAAATGTGAAAATTAAAAACTCCACCAAACGCAATCAAATTAAAATAATAAAAAATAATTTGGATCATGAAATTTTCCAAAATGACGTGCTTAAATTAGTTTTTTGTGGTCACCTCATGCACTCACGCAATTCGAGGATATGGGCACTTAAGTATTTCAGTATAGTACTTAAGTATTTCAGTACTTAAGTATTTCAGTACTTAAGTATTTCAGTACTTAAGTATTTTAGCTAAAAATCGTGAAATTTTGTAATTCTTTCCAGCAATATTACCAAATTCGGCGATTCGGGGCCTTCTCCTGTGAGCGATTATTGCCAATGATTCATTGCCTTTCAATTTTATAAAAATATACGACTTAGAGTGTAAAAATATGAGCATTCTAGATTGAAATGAAAAATTATTTGAAACTCTTTTAAAGTCACTCTTGATTTGACAAATAACAAATTAGAAAATGTGCCATCAGAAATCACATCATGCACCTCCCTTAGAACTGTTATCCTCACAAGAAACATTTTAACATCGATTCCCGATGAAATAGCAGATATGGTAAGTTCTAATAAAAAAAATTTCACCTCAGAAAATAATTTTCGAATTGTTATCCATTTTCTCTGAATATAATTCAGTGAACTGTGAACTATTTATCAATCTGAACAACATTTTGACAAAGAAAGAGATCTCAAGTTGTTAAATTTGAAACGAAAATTTGTCAACCCAGCTAATAAAGCCACCATTATAAACAATACTGGTATAACTATCCCACCTGAAGTCGTTTCTATTCTTGAAATGAGAAATGAGTTTTCGGCGTGGGTAGCCTGTCCAATGCGATTTTTTATAAAAGACAGAATATCATCAAACTTGGTGAGAAGTTCTCAAAAATATCAAGAACTAAAAAAGACAGTTCTGAAATTTATTTGGGATAAAATAAACTTTGGGAAACATTTTTGCCAGAAAGCCGTAGATTAGGCGTATCTGAGTTAGATATTCAAAATATACGAGCATATATTTATCTTTGTGGTGAAGATCTTACTAATTGCTCTACTAACGATTCCAGAATTGTGGCATTTTATAAATTCAAAAAACAATATCCAAACTTAGTTTTACTTTCTGTAGATAAAACACAGGATTACATTTTTTTGGAAAAATCGGAATATCACGATAAATTACGAGTACATTTTGAAAATAGTGATTTTGAAAAAATAGAAAAAATTTAATTTAGACGACAAGTTAAAATCGTACAAAAGTTTATCAAAAAAAACAATTTTAGGCTGATAAGGCCACAATAATAAATGGTTAGTTGAGCCAAAAAACTCGATTGCCTCTCTTTATGGTCAAGTAAAGTGTCATAAGGAGGAGTTCCGTTACGTCTAATCGCAACGGGGTACAGCCACCTTGTACATAGAGCAGAATTGTATTTAAAGGAAATTTTAGAACCTCTCATAATCAAATGTACTTATCTCATTGATAGTCAAAATGCCTTAAAAACCCGGTTTTTAAGTTAAAAAAGATAAAATTTATTGATAGTGATCATGAAAAAAGTTGCTTAAATATTTTCGAGCCCCTCAACCCTTACTTTAAACAGGAGAAAGATAACCAGGGGTATTCGTTAAAGATTCTACCCAAAAAGAATTCAAAAGTTTCTGCAGGTCTTTTGCACGATTTTAATTATTTTGAGTCCCATTACTAGCAAGAAAGTTTTATTGGCTTGTTCGAGAGAGGCATTATCAATAAATTGATCGGAAAGCGGGATGTTGTCTCTTGAACAAGATTCCGACGATAATTTAGCCATTATAAAGGAAGGTTCTTTTATAAATTTTGTCTGCAATAAACAACTGGCACGAACATATTTTTTACACATCGGAAAAACTTTCGAAAAATATATATAATTTTCTATCTTGTACCTTATTTTTACAAGATGAAAACATAAATTTAAAACATCACGAAAATTGTGTCTAAACAGTATTACTAGTAACTATTAAAAATCAGTGATGGCTGAATCATACCTTAAAAGTAACATTTTCACTGCCTTACATAACTCTCTATATTCTTGCTCTACCCAAGAACTTTTTCTTGAAGATATGCCAAATATCAAAGAAATTTTCTTACGGAACGAAAATCCGGCGAAAATAGTTGATGAAAAATTTGCAGTTTTCTTATCTTTCCCAGAAAAACAAGCCTGAGATCTCTGTGACTTTTGTATTAATTATACCAGCCCTTAACAATTGTTTTCTGTGTTACAAATTTACTTGTTCATGTAATAGCTCTTATGTAGGTAGAACGAAAAAAAGACTTCATGTTCGTGCAGAACAACACAGAACTTTTCTTATGCTAAGAAAACTTACTATCACATAAATAGATACCATACATATGTTTCAAACTTCGTGAATTTGAACTTATTCACTTAACTTCGAAATCGACTATAACTTACAAGAAGAAAATGAGAGATAAATTTTTTTATTGACCATTCCAAAATAATTCAGAAAAACTTTCGGTCTTCTCAAGAACTCGCGAACGCAGAAGCATTCAAGAATATACAAACCCTCTTTGACCGAGCAGAAAAAGCACGACAGTTTTTCATTATTTTGATAAGGGCTTGGAAATTTTAATATTCTTCAACCCACACTATTTCTGCATATTTTAAAACTCTAGATTCTGTATTTTAACAGACTTCGAAATTCATTTTTACTTACAACATCAGTCCTGATGATTTATCAGCGAAACGTTGCAAAAGGATAAATAAATAATTCAGTGTAATTTGAATTTACTGGATATCGCTGATAACAATGTGATGGTATTTCCCGATGCATTACCACCATGCAAATTGCTTTGTGAGATGAATCCACTCCTCAAGGAAGAACCGGTAGGAATTGTTTTTAATCTAAGTTAACATAAAACTTTTTCTCATGACATTTATAATCTATGGAAAAATCTTTAACATTTTTATCAAAAACAACTTCTTGTAAATTTTTATGAAGAAATTTTAATTACTCAAACAAATTGATAAAGTATCTGAGGGATTGTGAAAAATCAACTTACGACCAAATAGTTGTATTTTTGATATATGTTTCACTAAAATTATATCGCAAAATGTGAAAAGTTATAAAATATGACAGAATTCACTTCAAAATATTCCGATTTAAACAACATTTATCTAAAGTAGCCCTGCAATTAGATCAACCTTTATCACTGATAGAAATTTCCGCCAGATCGCTTTTAAGAAAGGCGCAAATGGGAAGAAAGTTGAAAAATGTTATATCTAAAACCTCGAATTTTTGAATACAAGTTTCTTGTTACATTTGTCAAAATGTTATTTTTCCATTTGGATCATTGCGTCAATTTCATCGATGCCCTCCGATAAGTGTACCTTTGATATTGTTTTTAACATTTTAATGAAATAAATATGTTATAGGTTTAATTGATGTACTTTTCGATAAAAGTTCCGAGTGCGATCATACGTTATTGTTCATCATAGATGTTTTATTTAAAACATTCGGCTTATGTATGTCTGTCGCGACAAACAAAATAAATGATCATTCCTATGCTTTTGAAAATTTATTGAGTCTTAAAAATTTCATTCTTAATATTCAAATATAAACATTTTAAGATTTTGTTTTTATTCTTCTTGGATGCTAGGTACACCAGCGTGATTTTTTATTTAGTTGTGGTTGTCGGTTGTTGTACTTTTCAAAGCTATTACGTACTAAATCTCTGGGATCAATCCAACGTACAAGTTTGTAGTGTTAATTTTTGACAAATCTGATAATTTTATGTAATTTTTTGAACAATTCCGAAATTTTTTAGTAGATACTTACTTATGACTTTTTTACATAATCGATTTTATATTAAAAAAAACAACACTTGGTTGAGTTCCGGAATTAGATAATTCTTGTAAATATTGCTGCGTGATTAATAATTACTAGATCAATTTCTGCAAAGACATTAAAACTGTTTTCAGGATGAACTGATACATTTAACCATCAAAATAATACTTCTGTCGAATAATAATTCACATGGAAATACACGTTTTTATCATTTGAATCACTTGAGTTAACTTAGAGTTATCACCAAAGCGTAAATTCTGGTTTTTTTATTTAACCGTTAAGGCTTAATTTCCTGATCCTGCGAGTCTCAATCACAGAATCAAAATGATGAACAATTTAATTTAAACAATACAATCGAAAATAGTTACTTCATCGATTATTATCATTCATCTTAAATCATCCTTGAATTTGTTGTCTTGGGACTCTGTACACCACGTTTTTTAGTGGTGATTTAGTTCACGGATTTATATTTTGTCCAAAATTGCCCCGTATTCATCAGTCACTTTGTGAAAAAGTTAAACATTTTCTGAGCTCGGCCACAAATAACCGGAATGGGGTAAGTCAAGAAATTTTATGTGATGATGATTTGTAAATAAAACCCATTTTTTAAATTAATCGAAAATTATTTAATGATTGGAATCGAAGACTGACAAAAATAGTGAAATATTATTTGTCAATCAAATATATTCGAACTTTTAAAAATATTTTTTTGTGTGAAATAATCAAGCTTAAGGGGTAGTGTCTTTGAAAAAAGTGTTCTTGAAAGTGAGTTTGATTTAATTTCTTCGCAAAAATCAATAAATCCGATGAATTCTCGATGTCTGAAATTATTTTGCATTGATTTCTCAGCTGAGATCTCATTAAAGTTTTTGTCTATGATATTTACAAGATAACAGAATTTTATTAAAAAGTTTGAACAAATTTCAAATAAGAAAGATTAATTCGAAATTTTAAATCTTGGAATTCTTGATTTTTTTGAATTCCAGAATAGACGGCATCTGATCCACATTGGTATCTAGATGAATATCCTAAGTGGAATGATAAAGTGAATGATCTTGTTTTTCAATTCTGGTGATAATTTTAGAGACTATACGATCGCGGAATATGTCTTGCTGAAAAATAAGACAAGATAAACATTTTGCTCTACTAGCAAAGCGGAAAAATATAAATACGCTGGTTAATTAGGCTGCAATATACTAATTAATAATTAATTCAGTTATATTGTATGACACAAATAACGCGTGGTTAGGCGTCGAGAGTATTTTTGGAAAACTATGTAATTCTAGAGAATGACGTGGCTACGAAACCGAGCATCGCAGAAAGATGCGAGACACCCAATTGTTTTTCTTTGCCGACTCAGAGATA
>SCLH01000743.1:219477-237163 GCA_004367855.1 Oikopleura vanhoeffeni | reverse complement strand
GAGATGACGTGGCTACGAAACCGAGCATCGCAGAAAGATGCGAGACCACCAATTGTTTTATCTTTGCCGACTCAGTAATACTCTCACTTTCAAGAACACTTTTCAAGACACACGCCCTTAAGCTTGAATTTGCACACAAACAAAATATTTTTAAAGCGTTGAAATATTTGATTGACAAATAGTATTTCACTATTTCTTGTCAGTTCTTCGGATTCTAATCAATTAAATAATTTTCGATTAAATTTAAAATGGTGTTTTATTACAAATATCATGCATTAAATATTCTTGACTCCCCATGCGGTTATTTGTGGCCGAGCCTCAGAAAATGTTTAACTTTTCACAAGTGATGAGAATACGGGCAATTTGGGACAAAAATATTAATCGTGAACGAAATCACCACTAAAAACGATGGTTACAGCCGTCCCAAGCAACAATTAAGGATGATATTAAGATGAGATATTAATATGTGAAGTAACATTTTCTATTGTATTGTTTCAAATTAATTTATATTTTGATTCTGTGATTGAGACCGCGATTAGAATTAGACCTTAACGGTAAATAAAAAACCAGAAGTTTACGCTTTGGTGATAACTCTAAGTTAATCTCAAGTGATTCAAATGATAAAACGTGTATTTCCATGTGAATTATTATTCGACAGAAGTAGTTATTTTTGATGTTAAATGTTACATCAGTTCATCCTGAAAACGTTTAATGTCTTTGCAGAAATTGATCTAAGTAATTATAATCACGGCAGCAATATTTACAAAATTATCTTAATTCGGAATCTCAACCATGTTTTGTTTTTTTTATATAAAACGATTATGGTAAAAAAGTCATAAGTAGAGTATCTCAAAAAATTTCGGAATTGATTCAAAAAATTACATAAAATTTATAGATTTTGTCAAAAATTAACACTAAAACTGTACTTGATTGATCAGTAGTTTTCATGTAATAGTTTGAAAAGTAACAACAACCGACAACCAAAACTAAATAAAAAATTCAAGCTGAGTTATTACTCCAAGAAGAAATACAAAACAAAAATTTAAATGTTTTATATTGAATATTAAGAATGAAATTTTTCAAGACTCAATAAATTTTACACAAAGCATAGGACATGATCATTTATTTTGTTTGTCGAGACAGAATACCAATAACCGAATGTTTTCAAATTAAAACATCTATAATGAACAATAACGATGATCGCACTCGGAATATTTATCGAAAGTACACCAATTAAACCAAAACAATATTATTACATTAAAATTCTAAAAACATATTCAAAGGTACCACTTATCGGAGGCATCGATGAAACTTGACGCAAGGATCCAAATGAATAAATAACATTTTGACAAATTGTAAACGAAATTGTATTCAAAAATTCGAGTTTTAGATATAACATTTTTCAACTTTTCCCATCTTGCGCTTTCTTAAAGACGATCTGTCCAAAGGTAATTTCTAGTCAGTGATAAAGGTTTATCTAAGATTGCAGGGCTACTTCAGTAATGTTGTTTAATCGGAATATTTTAAAGTAGAATTCTGTACATATTTATAACTTTTTACATTTTGCCGAATATAATTTGAGTGAACATATATCAAAATATACAACTATTTGTCGTAAGTTTGATTTTTCACGAATCCTCATACTTATCAATTTGTACTGAGTAATTAAAATTTCTTCATTCAAAATTTACAAGAACAATGTTTTGATAAAAATTGTTAGAAGATTCTTCACCATAGATTATAAAGTCCTGAAAAAAAGTTTTATGTGTTAACTTCCGATAAAAACAATTCCTACGGTTCTTCCTGAGAAGTGGATCATTCTACAAAAGCAATTTGCATGGGTGTAATGCATCGCGGAAATCCATTACATTTGTTATCAGCGATATCCAGTATAATTCCAAATTACATGAGATTATTTATTTATTTATCGTTTTGCAACGTTTCGCATGATAATCAATCAGGGACTGTGTTGTTAGTAAAAATAAATTTCAAGTCTGTAAAATACAGAATTCTAGAGTTTTTTTAAAATATGCAGAAAGAGTAGAAATACTGTGGGTTGAAGAATATAAAAATTTCCAAGCCCTTATCAAAAATAATGAAAAACTGAAGTGCTTTTTCTGCTCGTTCAAAGAGGTTGTATTATTATAAAAAATGCTTCTGCGTTCGCGAGAGTTCTGAGAAGACGAAAGTTTTTCTGAATTATTTTGGAAATGGTCAATAAAAAAAGTTTATCTCTCATTTTCTTCTTGTAAGTTATAGGTCGAATTTCGAAGTAAGTGAATAAGTTCAAATTCACGAAGTTTTGAAACATACTGTATGGTATCATTTATGTGATAGTAAGTTCTTGCATAGAAAATTCTGTTGGGTTTGCACGACATGAAGTCTTTTTTCGTTTCTACCCTACATAAGAGCTATAACCTGAACAAGTAATTTGGTAACACAGAAAACAATTGTTAAGGGAGCTGTATAATAATACAAAAAGTCACAGAGATCTCAGCTGGTTTTTCTGGGAAACATAAGAAAACTGCAATTTTCATCAACTATTTTCGCCGGATTTCGTTCCGCTAAGAAAATTGTCTTTGAAATTTTCATATCTTCAAGAAAAAAGTTCTTGGGAAAGCAAGATATAGAGAGTATGTAAGCAGTGAAAATTTCTTTAAAAGTATGATTTAGCCATCACTTATTTTTAATAGTTTACAGTGTCTAGTAATACTGTTTTAGACCAATTTTCTAATGCTTTTAAATTCAAGTTTTCATCTTGTTAAAAATAGGTTACAGATAGAAAATTAAATTTATTTTCGAAAGTTTTTCCGATGTTTAAATATATGTCGTTGCCAGTTGTTTATTGCAGACAAAATTTTGTCAAAAGAACCTTCCTTATAATGCAAAATTATCGTCGGAATCTTGTTCAAGAGACAACATCCCGCTTTCCGATCAATTTATTGATAATGCCTCTCTCGAACAAGCCAATAAAACTTTCTTGCTAGTAATGGGACTCAAAATAATTAAAATCGTGCAAAAGACCTGCAGAAACTTTTGAATTCTTTTTGGGTAGAATCTTTAACGAATACCCCTGGTTATCTTTCTCCTGTTTAAAGTAAGGGTTGAGGGGCTCGAAAATATTTAAGCAACTTTTTTCATGATCACTATCAATAAATTTTATCTTTTTTAACTTAAAAACCGGGTTTTTAAGGCATTTTGACTCATTCAACGAGATAAGTAATTAATTATGAAGGTCTAAAATTTTCTTCTAATACAATTTTTGCTCTATCACAAGGTGGCTGCTACCCGTTGCGATTAGAGACCAACGGAACTCCTCCTTATGACACTTTACTTGAACCAATCCGAGTTTCTTGGCTCAACTAACCATTGATTTATTTGGCGCTTGAAGCCTAAAATTGTATTTTCTTGATAATTTTGTACGATTTTAAGCTTGTCGTCTAATTCAATTTTTTCTATTTTTTCAAAATCACTATTTTCAAAAGTCTACTCCGTAATTTATCGTAGATATTCCGATTTTTCCAAACAAAATGTAATCCTGTTTTTATCTACAGAAAGTAAAACTAAGTTTG
This sequence comes from Oikopleura vanhoeffeni, assembly GCA_004367855.1. Taxonomy (NCBI): domain Eukaryota; kingdom Metazoa; phylum Chordata; class Appendicularia; order Copelata; family Oikopleuridae; genus Oikopleura; species Oikopleura vanhoeffeni. Next base: position 233,591 of record SCLH01000743.1, on the reverse strand, counting down.
GATATGTTTTTTGATTTATTAAAATGCCACAATTCATGGAATTCGTTAGTAAGCATTAGTAAGATCTTCACCACAAAGATAAATATATGCTCGTTATATTTTGAATATCTAACTCAGATTACGCCTCAATCTACGGCTTCTGGCAAAAATGATTTTCCCAAAGTTTATTTTTATCCCAAATAAATTTCAGAACTGTCTTTTTAGTTCTTGATATTTTTGAGAACTCTCACCAAGTTTTGAGGATATCTGTCTTGTTTTATAAAAAATCGCATTGGACAGGCTCCCACGCCGAAAACTCATTTCTCAATTTCAAGAATAGAAACGACTCAGGTGTTAGTAGTTTACCAGTATTGTTTATAAATGGTGGCTTTATGCAGTGGGTGACAAATTTTCGTTTCAAATTTTAACAACTTGAGATCTCTGTTTTGTCAAAATGATGTTCAGATTAGATAAATAGTCACAGTTTACTGAATTAATTATTCAGAGAAAATGGATTAACAATTCGAAAATTATTTCTGAGGTGAAATTTTTTTTATTAGAACTTACCATACTCTGCTATTGCATCGGGACGAATGTTAAAATGTTTCTTGTGAGGATAACAGTTCAAGGGATGTTGCATGATGTGATTTCGGATGCACATTTTCTAATTTGTTATTTGTTCAAATCAGAGGGACTTTAAAAGAGTATTCAAATAATTTTTTATTTCAATCTAGAATGCTCATATTTTACACTCTAAGTCGTATTTTTATAAAATTGACAGGCAATGAATCATTGGCAATATCGCTCACAGAGAAGGCCCGAGATCGCAGAATTTGTAATATTGCTGGAAAAGATTACAAAATTTGACCGAAATTTTTACTAAAATACTACAGTACTGAAATACTAAGTACTGAAATACTTAAGTACTATAGCTGAAATACTTAAGTGCCCATATCCTCGAATTGCCGCGTGAGTGCTGAAGGTGGCACCACAAACTAATTTTAGACGTCATTTTTGGAAAATTTCATTGATCCAAATTATTTTTTATTATTTCAATTTTATTCTGCGTTTGGTGGACTTTTTAATTTCACATTTTCCACATAAACAGGCATTTGAATTGATTGTTAAAATCCAACAACAAATTGCAAAACATTTTCAATTAATGACGTCATGTGGAACGCCATAAGTGATTTTCGTTTGAAAAAAAAATTTTTGCCCCGATATGACAGAGTTCCAAATCACCGAAATCCTATTTCGGCAAATTTGGCCAAGATTGCCGAAAAGGCCTACGCAATTTTACGATTTTTAAGCTAAATTCTGTCGAGTGCCATATCGCTAAATGAGACCAAATTGCGTTAGGCAATTGAGTTTTTAATGTCAAATTACCCAAATTTTCTGTTTGAATTTGGTATTTCGATTGGTTTGGTTAAGTACGTCATTTCAATTACATTTCGGTTATTTTTCGTTATATAACGTATATATAAACAGTGATTGTTAAACTCCTCATATTACTGAAACTTTTCAAATTATGACGTATATCGAACGCCAAACGCGTTTTATTTTTAATGAAAATTTTCATTTCCTGATCCCCGAAGGTGCGGCGATATGAGCCTCCCTATATGTTAATTTTGCACTTTGTTCTCAGATTAAAATTTTCTTGGATTTCAGCATCCGAATTTCACGTTTATAACACGCGACAACAGATTTAGATAATCCGCATACTGCAAACATGCGGCCACATGGTTTTTTGATATTAAACCCTATCACAGTTACATTTAAATAGAATGATTTTAGATCTCTGTTTAAATTAACAAGTCGCCGTCGCGAAGGAATTTTCTGCATGATTATTCTGAAAAATGAAATGTTATTTCTGCACAAGATAATAAAATCAAAACTCCACTTTCACTGATTAAAATTTCTAAAATTTTGAAGATTGAGATAGTTTCCTGGCAATTTTGTTTAGCCATATTATTATTCAAGTTTAATTGCCGAGGTTTTCCAAGAACAATAAAGAAAGTAGATTGAATAAGTCATTCATTTCGCATTGAAAAATAAATCAAGAGGTGGTAAGATTTGATAACAATAAATTGATTTTATGACCAATATTATGTAATGGATTATTTGACAAATTCAAGAATTCTAAGATTTTCAGTTCGTTGCTACTAAAAAAATGTAATTAATAATGATTCTAAATTTGCAGATGGCCCGCGTTTTTTTTAATAGCACTGTTTATCAGACCTGTTATAATCCCCTATGTCACACTCTTGTTAATATCCCGGCCCTGATTAGTGAAACGTAGTGTGTTTTTTAAGTAGTTAGGGGGATAATAACAAAAGTGTGACATAGGGATTGTTATCACAAGTTTAAAACTTATTCTTAAAAATTTCAGAAAAAGTTTCTTCGTCGGATAAAAAAATATTGTTTGTTTCTATATATTACCTTCAGCAGTTAATACATGAGTAATGTTAAAAACTGAACTACTTCAAGCTGTGTAACGAGTCGAGCTCGTAGCATCTGAAAAACTAAGATTTTCGAATTGCCATTGCAAATTGGCATATTTAATTTTGGTATTGATCATTTGATATTCTATACATTCCGGTATTCAGAGATTTTATTTTTTCGACAATCCAAATTTACTGAATGAAGGATGAAAATAAGTTGAAAGTGTTTTAATGCCAAATTAAGCTCCCACTTGCGCAGCCTGTATTTTTGACATACATAAAAGATTCTTCACATTTTCAATTTAACTTTTTCTGTCTTGCGCCAAGCTTCTTGGCTCACCAAGCGCTTTTATTTCACCATATACTAAAGCTTTCTCATGTTCAAAAACTTCCATCGGAATGATTTTCAAATTCTTGTTCACACTTGAATAACTTCTCTGTTTATTTTTCCGTAAAGAACTAAACTAGATGCTTTTCGAAACGACCATGTTGGATATAAAAATAAATATTTTTTCTGGTTCAAATAAGGTCAAAACATTTTCTGATGTAGTTTTTTAAAAACAATAGGTCCCATAATTACGCACAAATTTGAACATAACATGATGAACAAAGACAATCACAGCCTAAGGGGATACCCTTCATGAATGAAGCTAAAAAAAACGAGAATTTATTTTTATAGTTGTTTTTCTTGAAAATTATTGATAATTTGAAATAAGTTGGTGGTATTTTTAACCCGATTAAAGCGTTTTTTCCAGGGGGGAAAAAAATTTTTTTCCTTTAAATTTTAATTATTTTGAAAATATCTTGTCTTGCTTTACATTTTAATCAACATTTTTGATTGCTTCAGGATTAGAAGGAGAGTTTCGAAGGAATAAAATCGTCGGAAATTTAGGTTTCGATTAGTAAACATCCCACTCTTCCACCAAACTCACTTATATGATTGATACAGGATTGAAATGTGTTACTAAAAAGTCAAGGGAAAATGCTTTTGCGCAAGCCCTCAAAATCAGTCCAAAAAACGTTATTTGACTTTGCACAAGCGAATTTAATTTTCAAAATTTTAAAAACGATAGAAATAACAGACCTGCGTACGTATTCTTGTGTTAATAAAAGATACAAAAACATTCCTATCGTCAAAACTCAAGCTCTGTTGAAGCTCTTCCCTAATTGTTCGAGAATCAGTATCTTTACTTATCATTTTTGATGTACGATGTTTCGTTGATATCAAGCATTGATTTAAATATTGGGTTCCAACAATACGTAGTAGTCTTGAAATATCCGTCCTGCAAATCGGTTTTCCACTTTTAAGTGATTTTACAGAATACAGGACATGAAAAGTTCTTTCAAAAGATGAACGATCAGCTCAATGCGTTGTTTCTAAAAGGAATTGAAAATCAATGATTTTGGATAATTGAGAATTAATGTTACGCTGAAGTCCGGCGTTGAAACATTACCGTATGTATCAGACGGTCTAAAGGAATGGTGAGCGCGGTTAATGTCTGGGTCCAAATGGAGTGGCAAATTTGAAGTGAAACTTTTATGTCGCGGATAGTCAATTTATTAGAGTTTTCAAAAAGTTCACAAAAATATATCATTTTACCTGGCTTGGTTTGGCAATTACTTAAGATTTTTTTTGATTAAACATCATTAAACACCTTTATACGGTTATAAAATTTGATCATGGGCCCTTGGCTTGTCATATCGTGATTTTTTCAACGAAACAACAACCCGGGATACTTTGAAGTGAAACACAACCTGAATTTAATATAGGCCCATGGGCACAGTCTGTGACTCGGCGGAAATTTTGAATGGCCCCATCGATCATTTCGTGTTTTGTCTTATTTCAATATTATGATTGTCGATTATCGAGAGTCGATTAAAGGGACGTAAATCTATCTTTTATTCCATAATTTAGATGCTAGTTAAATGAGAATTAAAAAAAATTATGGGAAAATGGGCTTGAAAAAACAGGCGAAAATAACCATTTTGTGTTAAATAAATCAGCAAATTTAATCAGAGTGATCAGAAAGAAAGGTTCTCAAATTGGCTAGCGATTAACTGTTTTGTGAAAAACATCTATTACTACGAATAAAATGGATTTGAACAGAATAATTTAAAAAATTGTTCAAAGAAAATATCAGACTGGACTGTTGAAGTACAAAACATATATTGTAAGTTTTATCCGATTTTAAACAAATAATTCAATGAAATTGAGAAATTTGAAATAAATTTGAGGTTTTTTATGATGCTTTGAATTACTTATTACGATTTACAATTCGTGACGATAAGGCAAAAAGTATTCTTCTCTAAAATTGGAAAATCAGGGCAAAAAATATAATCGGATACATTTTTGAAAATAATTTAATTACGATTTTTGATTATCAATGCATAATTTGCTCCAGTCAATCTTAAAGGTCGGAAAGATAAATGTTTGACATAATTTTTTATATTTGGCTATCTTTGAAATATAGAAGTCACGGATTCCTTAGATTTTGTGGATGGTGAAATTTTAAGCTAGATCATATTGTTAATAAAATGTTGCCAATATTCAAAATAACAATGTGATTTTTTAAGCTTCAAAACAGAGTCGTTCTAATAGCATATTTATGAGATTTTTTACAGATAAAGTCTTTTTCTTATATCAGGATAAGTATAAGAGATTAGTTCATCATATAATTAAATTGAGGAATCATTTCCTCGTATCCCATTAGAAATTGGAAGAGAATAGTAATTTTCAATATGTTTTTTAAAACAAGAATGCTTCGAAAGTAAGTTAATTTGAACTGGTTTGGCTTGAAGAACTGTTAAAACAGTTAATGTATAGTCAAAATAATCTGAGTTGAATTTGGATGTTTTTTTCCCTTTTTATTTTTTTGTGGATAAAACTTAGTTTTAAGAATTTTAGGTATTTTCATACAGACTTCCAGTAAATTGAATCATGCCGATCCAAGTATTTAGTTAGATCGTTGAATAACCTTATTTCAGATATGGTAGAATAGATTTGTATTTATGAAATTTCACTTCATAGTATTAAGCTGAAATTTTCAGTTCAAAGTGTCAAATTTATAAACTTCACGAAATATACCAAAAAATATTTACCTTTTGTAGAATTTTTGAATTTTTATCACAAAAATCTACATTTCAATAAAAATATTACGAAGAAACCGATATCGGGGCTTTGGGCCCCCAAAATTTTATCGGGCCATTATCGCCCGTAGAAAACCTACGCTATTTCACTTGCTTATATCCCCGAAAGAGCCCATATCGCCGAAATTGCTTTACTGTTGGAAGTTTTTATCAAAAATTACTTCAAGTATGAATGTCCCAATCTTCTTCTTTAAAATTCTGATTTGATTTTCAGTCTTGATTGTAATCTCAAAAGTTCTGAAATTAATTCTGCGTTTTTTTGAACTACTCTGTAAGCTTGTTGATTAGTGTGAAATAAAATTTATAAGGTTATCTCTAAACGGTGAAATTTCAAATGCAACAATTTACACATTTTTGAAAACGTTGAAGAGTACCATACTGAGTTATAATCTGCAAATATTAGGACAAACTTCCGCAAGAAGAGTGATTTTAAATTGGAAACCCGTTTATCCGCAAAAAATGGACACATAGACGTTTAATTTCACTTAATCAAAATTTACCAGGTGGTAGTTTGAAGCTGCTGCGTTAATCAATCCTCAATAATGACCCTTTTAGCACTGTTTGTACAGTATTAAAGTCAAAAATGTGATTATTTTCATAAAATGACATTAACTTTAGTTCCAAGAGAGAAATTCAGGCTAAATTTAAGCCTAAATTATTCCGAAAATAATAAGATGAGGCCGTCGCGGCTGAAAAATTAAGAAACCAAGAAACTTATTATGATTGTTACAATAAAGAAGTAGCCAATTGAGATCGCGCGCTTATTGTTCTCGCACTTTCTATAAGCTAAAGCGAATAGGGAAGTCTGAATGTAATCACGGGTTTAGCAGCCTGCATTCATGCGTCTTGGTTTCACCGTACGAGTGAGAAGCGTTTCTTTGCGTCTCAAACTATGTTAATCATATAGTATTTGGTAGTTCTTGATCTACACATTTTAGGTATTGAAATTCTTTGAACATATGTAAAACTTTGGTAAAAAATTCAAAAACTTTGTAAAATTTGACGTCATTATCCCTCTATTCACTTTTTTCTTAGATTGCGTAGCCACTACTCCTATAAGTGGGTTTTTAACGTTGTGGCTACGCAATCTAAGCACAAAAGTGATAAAGGATATATCATTATGGAACAATTCACACGTTTTTTTTATTATTTTTTCAAAAATTTTCCCTATTCGATATCGCCGGAAGTGGCAGATATCGCCAAAAGTGCCCAATATTGCCGATTTGTTGAGGAACATTTCGGCGAATTGAGCTCCTCAAATTACTTAAAATTTTCAAATTGACTTTAGTATGAAGGGATTTATCAAAAAACAGCAGTTTTTCTGCGTTGGGATCATTGTTTATAATGAATTCATTTTGAATTATCATACTTAGCAGGTGGTTTAGTGATTTTTGGGATTTCAGAAGTTTCGTACGGTTAGACGAAATGCAGACTGGAATTTGACATACATAAGGAAGATCTATCTTGGATCTTGCGTGCCATTAGGACAGTTTGGTTCACATCCTACCAACCATCTTGGTTAACGCGCAGTTAAAACACGAGTCTAAGCTTTTTTCAAAGAAAAAGGATCTAGAGCTTATATCGTAAAGTTCTAAGATCTGAGGATCCGGAGAAAAATTTTCTGAGATTTTTGTGAATAGGAGCTGTTTCTCAATTTTTGCTTCAGGGGTCAGCAATTCTGATTGACATGTGCGAAAAGGGTTTTTCGACGTTTTTGACAAAAATTCTTATTCTTGTGAAAATGCAAGAAGAACGTAATTTTGAATATTAAACAAGGCCCAAGGTGGTTCACATAGTTGAGAAAGTACTTTTTACAAATTTTGAACCTGATTGGCTGTAAAATAGAGAAAAAAAAGTGCGCGAAATCGCAATTTTGAATATAAAACGTGAGAATAAAAAATTTAAAATGCCACCAAAAGACTTTCTTGGACACGGATTCTTGGAAACGATTAAAGCAACTATAGTCTAACTTCTGAAACAGAAATGTGCCTAGGCATTAAGAAAAATACTTATGATGAAAAAATTTCAATTTTTTTCTAGATCCACTGTGTTCAAATAGACTACAGTGCTTATATTGTTGCAGCAAACCGTACCCAAGGAAACTTTTGGTTGGCATTTAAATTTTCTTATTCTCAACTGTTCATATTCAAAATTGTTATTTTCAGCAAGCCCTTTTTGTCGATTACAGCCCATCCAGGTTAACGAAACTGAAAGAAGTACTCGTAACTGTAATTGATGCAATTTCCAAGAAAAAGCCTTTATCAAAACGTCCGAAAACACCCTTATTCGGCAACAATATCAACCAAGAATTGCTGAACCCCTGAAGACAAAATAAAATAAAAAGCTTTACTCATTCACTACAAATCAGAGAACAATTTACGAATTTTCACAAAATCTCAAAACTTATTCGATTATTAACTCTAGGATCCTTGTTTCCTTGAAGAAAGCTGAGAACTGTGTTTAACCGCGTTTTTAAACCTCGTATTATGTTCGACTGTCCATAAATCGGGTTTGAAAATAAATCTATCATTATCGAAAAACCAGATGGTGGTGGGAGTGTACTAAAATGTTAATAAAATCGCGAGATCAAAGAATAGATCCTCCTAATGTATGTTTCAAAAATGTTCAGTCTGATTGGTTCTAACTGACGAAGCCTCTTGAAATCCAAAAAAATCACTTTCACCACCCCGTCAAATTAAACACGATGTTAGAGAATTGTGTGTCTCTTTTTTTTGGTTTTTTCAGCAATTGTTGTTCTGAAGATTCACAAAATTATGACCATTAAATTTGTATTGCTCCTAACATTGTTTTATAACATTAAATTGAATATGTGTCAAAGAGTTTTGATTCAAAAGGTTTTTCTATCTCATTCCCAATTACATTTTGACTTTTATGTGAATCTTCAATGGCTCAGTAAATTAGATCCAATCTCTCTCTTTTTTTTTTTTTTAAACACATTTTCCAAAAAATACTCTCGCTGTCTAACCAGCCGTTATTTTGTGTCAAAAATATAACTGAATTAATTTTAATTATATATTGCACCTAATTAACCGATGTTTTATATTTTTCGCTTTTGTCTAGTAGACAAAAATCGTTTATTTGTCTTTATTTTTTCACAAAAGACATTTCCCGGAAATGATAGTCTCTAAAATTATCACCAAATTGAAAAAAAGATCATTTCACTCTATATTCATGTCCATTTTAGGATATCACCAATCGTGTGGCATCAGGAGCCGTCTATTCTAAATTTCGAAAAGAAAACGAGAATTCCAAATTTAAATTTCGAATTATTTTTTTAGTTCGGAATTTGTTCAAATTTTTAATAAAATTCTGTTATCTGTAATTACTATTGATCAAAAACTTTAATGAGATCTCAGCTGGAAATCAAATGCAAAAAATTTTTAGACTATCGGAAATTATCGGTATTTTTGATTTTTGCGAAGAAATTAAATCAAACTACTTTTTTGTGGGCAAACAGAAAATTAAATTGGTAAATAACACCTTTTGGTTCTCGATTTTATATCCCACGGCACAAAAATTATTTGAAATAACGAACAAAAATTACTTTAAGGTTTTAATTCTTCACGAAAAAATTTATTGATATTTTTTTTAACCCTCGCCCACCCTTTGACTATCTAAAGGCAAAGAAATTTTGAGAACCGAAACGGCGCAGAAATAACATCGTCACATGCCTACAATTCAAATGCGTCATAAAGTTTGCAATTTTCTTTCAAAAAATATCGTTGAAAATTTCAGACTATTAGCCGTTCAAGATATTTTTTCCTACTTTGTTTTAAAATTTTCGTCAAAATTTATCAGAAAATTAATTGTCTGAAAACGATACATAATATCGAAATTCTGAGGAAGCCAGTTTTTAGAAAATTATTTGAGGATTTTTTAATAGTAGTTTATTTTCTTTACGGTCTCTATCCGTAGAATAATTTTTTCACAAGTGACAATGACAAAATGATGAAAAAACATATTTCTCCAAATAAATAATTTCCAAAAGAATTGAACGACAATTTCACCCTAATTAAGCCGACAAAGACAAATCAATCAAGTGTAGAACATAAGGTTATACTGATGTTGAGTTATCAGCTGATAAGCAATATTTTTCACATTTGTTGCATATATTTTGACGCGCGGCGATATGAATAATTGTTTTGTAAGCGATCGCGATATCATATTTCAAATCTGAGACCAGTTATTGAAAGCTAGAGTTTGACTTGTTCATTTGTAACTTATGTCATTGTAATGTATGGTTTTCCAAGAAATACACGGTGAGTGAACCTCTCTTTTCTCTCGCAGTTATTGAGTTCACAGACTTCGAAATTTTTAAAATGTTATGTGTTATTCACTTTATTCTATCCTTGATCTTAATCAATGAAAATTTTGTTAATTGATTTCTATTCTCGTAGTTCTCGTGTCTGGGTGTGAGGAGGTTAAATATCGCTTAAAAATTCTCTGGCATTATTATTATGCGTATATTTTGTGTTTGATCACGAAAATGAAAATCCTACACCGGAGTAAAGATCCAAACTTGTCTTAGAAATCTAACCTGCAAGAAATTATTTCAGTCTGATAACCAGTTTTCTGAGAAAATGTACCTAAGTGGACAGAAATTCACATTTTTAAGGTTTTCTCGTGTATTTAATTTTTTTTCAAAAAACTACACCGGAGTATGATCAGCTTAGTTTTATAAGCTTAATTTGTTCTTAAAAAGACCTAGATCTGATAAGTACTTAACTAGAAAAATGTTCCTAAAGTTTCAAGTTTGGCGCCCTCTGATAGTTAAACCTACTTATGAAAAGTCGCGAAACAATCAACAGTCATTTTTTTCCGTCGATTTAGTATAGTACTTTTTCAGTCTGTTTCAGAAAAACTTTTTCACAGACACTACCCCCTTAAATATTATTAGAAAAAATTGAGAAAAATTCACTTTTCTTATAAAAGTGCATCAGATAGCATTGAGGATATAAGCGCTACATAAAGAATAGACTACGCTATAGTGTCTAATATCACGAAAAGCCTATTCGGAATAGGTAACATTAAAAGATTCTCATCTCAAGCATTTTTTTGAATATATCCATTATTATCCCCGGGTCACTTTAAAAAGTTATTTGCCTGTTAAAAGAATAGGGAATAAGTTTCTAAAGTGACCCGGGTATAATAATGGATATAGATAAAGGTCCCTTAACTGACAGATCGTGAATATTGGAAAAATGCAAAATCTGAGCATTCAATTGGTTGATCTCTTTCAAATCTAACCAACAATATCCGCCTATTTTTCAATCCAGGGTTTTGATTGACTGCTAGAATCCCGCGTTGTCAGTTTCATTCAAAGAGTCACGATATGGATTACCGGACCTCAGAGTACAAATGCTAAATATTTGAAAAATGCGAAATCTGAGCATTTGATTGGTTGATCCTTTCTCAACCTGACCAATGAAATCGGCCTATTCCGCAATCAACGGTTTTGATTGGGTGCTAATATCTTGCGTTGTTTGTATCATTCAAATATTTAGGATTTTTACTCTGAGGTTCGGTAATCCATATGTCAACTGAAAGCCCTTAATCTATATTTAATGCATAAATTAAGTATTTTTGCTGTAATTTAAAATAAGAAAAATTTCTGAACAATAATTTTACTTTCATGAATCTGAATAACTTAATTAATAAGGTGCTGCAAGTGTCCGAAATTGCCGGACAATGCGTTTACACGATGGCTGATTAATAATTTGTTCCTAATAACGACCATCCTTGGTGTTGTCATTGGTATCGGCCTCGGTGTTGGTCTTCGAAAATATGATCTTTCTGATCTCGACGCAGCATATTTAAAGGGCGGTTTAAATCTTTTTTTTATATGATAAAATTAAGTGACTGTTAACTAAAGCAGGATTTAAATTCGCGCTGCGTAAAGCCTTAAGAAAATGTATGGTTTTACACCAGAATTGAATCAAAAGTTCTACTTCTGAAAACCCTGATTAAATTTCATAATTGCAGACAAAAATATGATTAAAATTTCAACTGTTTAAATTTAATAATTATAAGTTCGTGACAATTCTTTATTGGAAAAAAAGATGACAGTCATCAGTTTCTTACTTGAACAAGTTCTCAAATATATACTAGTTAATCGTTCGATTGATTTATTATCTTATATTGGCTCAAATTATTACGGCTTCTAAAATATCAAAAAAAAAGAGCAAGTTCAAGCATTTCCAAGTTAATTTGAATTGAAATACAAAATAAGGCAATTTTAATTGACAATCTGGCAATATCTTCTCAGGAAAAATACAAGTGAAGGAGTATGGAGTCACCGAGGACTATTATGCAAAAAATAGTTATCATTGCTTTACAATGATTGTAGTATTGCTGTTTTTGTTTAAGCCTGTCATAAACTGAGCTGGATGATTAAAGCAACTTTTAATCTGCTATCAGTTTCCGGGTGAAATGCTTTTACGCGCATTAAAAATGCTGGTGTTACCGCTTATTATTTTTTCGATAATTTCTTCAATAGCCAGTTTGGATCGAAAAACTTCAGGGAAATTGGGAGGAATTGCTGTTACTTATTATGCGATCACCACCTTTCTCGCTGTTATCATTGGTAATTAGATCAAAATAATTTGAAATTTCCAAAGTAATTCGGTAGCGTATATCCTATTACGAGGAAGGTAGATCAAAATTGCCTAGGTAAAAATACAAACCATTTGTGTGTTCAATTCAGGGATTTGATTGGTTGGTTGACCCGTCTCACTCTCGTTTGTATTTGGTTTGTATTTTTACCTTGTAATTTTTACCTTGTAATTGGTTTGTATTTTTACCTAGGCATTTTTGATCTACCTTCCTCGTAATAGGATATATATAAGGCTTATTTGAATTCAATTTTGTTTTGAAGATTTTCAACTTATTCCAATTTGAAAAAACCTTAAACATTTTCATCTCTCAGCTGACATTTCAATATTTTATTTTCTATCAAGATTTTTCCATTTGATTCTCCAATTATTCAAAAAAAAAAGAGGTTTTTGAATGTTTTTTGGATATAGAATAAATTATTTCAAATAAGACATTCTTATAATACTGATATTGAGAACAGTCAAACTGCTGTATAACAGACACCGCTTTACACGAGCCAGCAGTAAAATCAAACATATAAACTTACCAATCTTCAAAAATTATCATATATAGTGAAAAAATGGTTATTTTTTCCTCATAAACTACGATTATTTTTATAAATCCTGAAGATTTGAAAAACAATTGAGGGTTTTCTATTGTATGCGAACATATATTTAAATTTTGTTTAAATAGCAATTTTTATCGCTTAAAACCTTTTAAAAAATCACAAGCCAGTTAGTTACTTCCTGTTAGTACTAATATTCTCAGACCAAATTTGATGATAAAAATAACCAGAAAATTTTACTGTAAGATTCTTATGTTTCTGGTTATTGGTCGAATAATTTCTCAAACATTTCCGTCACAGCGTTAAAAAAATAATTAGGTATTATAATGTGTGTGGCGATCAAACCAGGCAGTTTTGGTTCAACCCCTGTCGTGGGCACAACTGCGGTCGGAGATTTGAGTCCAGTCGACACAATTTTGGACATCATTAGAAATTTAGTACCAGATAATGTTGTCTTTGCGCTTACAGCTCAGGTGATAATTCCAATAACAATTATTTTGTTTGTATTTAAACTTCTTATTTAAAAAAATGGTCAGCATAAATGTTGTTTCAGAAATAATCACAAAACAACATCGAAATATTTGTGATTTTTGCACAATTTTATAATTTTTTTTAATATTTCGAAAAATGTGAATCCTTTGAAGCTTTTAAGAGTTAAAACAAGCTCAAATTCATCATATTTTAAAATTTTTCTCTGATCATGAATATTTTAATTTACAGCACTAAAACTCGATGGTCTAATTTACAGCATAATCAAATGTTTTCATTCCTGCAATGAAAACAAATCTAAAGCCCTTACAGATTGCTAGCAGTTCGCTAGATTTAACACGTACTGTTTCAGTAATATCCTGTAATAATTATAGTCTTTAACCCCTGGAATCACAGAAAAAAAGTTCCGCTAGAGCACCAGAGCCGATATATCGGCTCTACTTTAGACGTTGTTTACAGAAAGTTCAAGGTAGTTGAAGCTCCAATTACTTTTGCAAAAGAAAGTTGAAAAGTTATTTTTTTGCATCAATCATTTCAAATTCTAGAATTTTGATTTTAAGTTCTTGAAAATAAAGTTGGAAAACCAAGGTGTACTATATCACGTGATACGTGCTCATCGTAGTCTTCACAAATTTTATTTTTATGGGTACCAACGCACAAGTATCTGCCCCACGCCACACTTTAATTCGATCAGATCTTTATATCATCAATCAAAAGTTATTTCGAAATAAATTAAAAAATGATGAAAAAATCACAAACTTCTATGAAAAATGGGTAATTTTTCGAATGAAAACAGATTAATGAACTTTTTATATTATTTTTAATTCCATATAGTAATCAAGTGACAGTGTAGACAATTTTTGATCGATTTAATTAATTTT
>SCLH01000743.1:174463-209872 GCA_004367855.1 Oikopleura vanhoeffeni | reverse complement strand
GATTAGACCTGATTTTCTTATTAAAAATGCAGAATATTGGAAATACAATCCGTCTTCTTTAAAATGGAAAATAAAACTATCAGTTCTCCAGTAGAAACGGTTCATTTCTAGTTCCTATATCAGTAACTAGGTGTTCAAGATATTTGACTTGTTTTATTTCTGACATTTTTGATACGATTATATTTATTTTTGGTCTCATATATGTTCTTAATATTCTAGCGGAAATCATGTTAAGTCTGGAAAAACAGCTGACTGTTCTGACAATGATCACATCAAACAAAGCCTTTTAAATATTTCATCATTTATGTCCCGGTGCAAACGCCACCCGCGTTAAAAAATCTCCGCCAGTTCGGCTGCACCGCAAATTCTTTATCACTCCTAATTTTTTTGTATGGCTTTCAAAATTATCATTTCACCTTTAACTAGACTCGGCGTATATGTTGGTACAGTTCTTGGTGGATTGGCTATTCATTTTTTCATCGTTTTACCTCTGGTTTTTTTCTTTGGAACAAAATCGTTCAAAACAAGACAACAAATCAGAAAATTTCCTCTCACATATTTTCGATACATTCAGGGTATCGGTCAAGCAATGCTGACAGCGTTATCTACAGCTTCGAGGTAAATGCAGCTGATAAAAAAAAAGTTAAACTTCCGAAAAAAGTTTTGAGAAACTTCTCGCAAAATTGAATATTTAAAATTAAGTTTTCCATTCAAAAAAATAGTCATTCAATTTTAATAATTTTTTTATCAAACTCAATTAAGCATCCAGCCAAAATCTTTATTTTGAGATAATTTGAGATTTGAAATTTTTCGTCTTCAATATATTTTTTACACTGGAAACTCACTTGAAATAACAAATGTTTCAGTGAAGATAAACATTTATCAATTTAATTTCAATTTTCAACTATCACAAAATATAATATCTTATTTATGCAACGTTTCGATATTTCATCTTCAAGCTAATAATAAAGTTGTAAGTACAGAAAGTCTTCATTACAGAATCCAGAGTTTTGGATTTTTTTTAAAATAATAACTGTGGGCAAACTTAATCTAAATTTCTTACGCCCACTTCAAAATAGACTGAGGTTTTTATGAACAATTTGTTCATTTATCGATGAAAGATTTATTCGTATAAAATACGCTTCAGCGTCCACCTTGACGTTGATAAAAAAAAAAAAAATGATTTTAAAATGGCTCATATAAAATTTGTCTCTAACTCCCCTGATGAAAGTTTGAGTCGATTTTAGAGGAATATGAATTCTTCGTATTCACGTTATTTTTTGACATACACAGGGCAACGGTGAATATGATAGTATAGTTTCTTAGCACGAGAAAATTGTTTATATTGGTTTGCTCTTGTTTTGAGAGTACATATTGTGTCATACCTACTTGAAACTCAGGCGGTACAGAAAAATTTGTAAATGAAAAACAGGAATCAAGTTTAGAATATTCTGGTTTACAACCTTTGATGAATATTTGTTTAATAGTCACGGACTTCTAGGCAAACCGTATTCTCAAACTTGGAATAAAAACTTTGAATCATCACCAAATGTCACAAAATATATTTAGTTCTGCCACGTTACCTATCACAATTCGATGTCTTGAAACCAACAACGGTATTGATCGACGAATTGCTCGATTTGTTTTACCAATTGGTGCTACTATCAATATGGATGGAACTGCTCTTTACGAAGCTGTTGCAGCTATTTTCATGGCTCAATATGAAGGACTTGACCTTAATTTCGGCGATTATGTTGTTATTAGGTACGTTTGCATCAATATTTGAAACCAAACACGAATACTGTGGAATTTTTAGGTTACATTTTTAATTTATTTTTCGAGTGAGACAAGATAGTTTTGCAATAATATGACTTTTACCTCTGCAATCATATAACTATTGAAATTATAAGTTATTTGAAGAAACTAATTCAAGAAATTTTCACGAATGATCTCCTGCTTGACAAAATCTTGGACATTTTTATGAAGGAATTCAATTTTTATCCGTTTAACTTCCCTTATTTCAGCATTACAAATTTTTGTGTGTTTTGTAAGCTCGAATGTAAATTTAAACATTTTTTGGATGCAAACATGTCCCCCGCTCATGATTGGCTTGCATTTTTACCCACTGCTATCCTCATTAATAAACCAAAGCTAACCGACCACGCTTATCAGTTGATGAAATATGATGGAGTTAACATATGGTTCACACAATTTTCTCTTTGAAAGGGCATTTCACATCAACGGCAAAATTCAATTTCTAAAAAGTTGAAGATTTAATACGAAATTGCTGACTAATTGTAAAAATTAAAATTTATATTTTTATTGCACGAAAAAATATTCGAAGTTGATTTTATTTTTGTCTAACTTAATATTTTTTTCATGTTTATTTTAGCCTTGCAATCTTATCTCATAATAATGTATATAATTATTTAGTATCACTGCTACAATCGCCAGTATAGGTGCTGCTGGAATACCTCAAGCTGGATTGGTAACTTTGATAATTGTGATGACTGCAATTGGTTTGCCACCAGACCGAGTCTCCTTAATTCTCGCCGTTGATTGGTTTCTCGATCGTTTCAGAACTTCGATGAACGTCACAGGTGACAGTATCGGATGTGCTGTTGTACAAGCTCGGGATCATTGTATTGCATAATTCGTTAGCTCGAAGCCAGATATTCATAATTCAAAAATGACTCTTATACAATACCAACGAATCGAATACAAACGCTATAAACTTGTCTAAGGAGTGAAAAATTTTTTTGCGCACCCACCTCCGCATCTCGTCTCTCATCAATCAAATCAAATTATTTTTTTTCAGAATCTTATTTTGCAATTCTAGAACATCCAAACGAGATATTGTAACAAATGCATTTTTGACACTCACAACTTGTTTTCAGTTAATTTGTTTTATTGACACAATGTTTCATTTTGACAAAGAAAAAAGATTTCCATTTTTTTTTCATAGGCGCCATTTATGTCCTTATCGTGAAGTATTAAAAATTTGCTTTCCAACCTTCTTCTTTTTGTTGGTGAATTTATTTAACTGAAGAAAAATTTCTCACAAATTTTACATAAAAATTCAAAATATTTGATCTCAGTAAAAGCCTGGATTAATTTGGAAGACATTGATAAGGAAATTGAGAAAATCGAAGACAAACAAAATTCTCAAGACAAAGAAGTACATGAATCAAATAAAATTGCTCCAGAAGTTTAAAAAAATCAAAGCTGTAAACTATCAGGACAAACACATCAAGATTTATTTCGCCACAAATTACATTTTATTGACAATAAATAATCAGAGACGAAAAGTATCACTGTGTTTCCGGCCACACGCTTGTCCAAAATAATTTTCTTGATTCATATCTCCTATTTTCAAAATTGTTATTACCACTTGGTTAAGACCAAATTGCAATTAAGTCCTTTGAAGGCATTATAATAAATAAGCTTACTGTATAATACAGTCTGTATTATTAATTTCTCTGCATATAAGAAAAATATTTGTTTTTCAACCTCAGATAGCTGCACTCTAGTCACATTTTGTTTTTTTTCGCAGACTGAAATTATCAACTGAAGAAAATAGATAATCAGAAATCAAAAAATTTGTAAACTTTTCAAATTGGTCTTTTTGATCCAAGAATCATTTTATCAAGACGGTTTAAACTGCTGAAATAACGTTGATTTCAAATCGTCAGTGTTTGTCGGTATATTGCCGTGGTTGAATAAGCTATATGGTTTTTATGATTTGTCACTGAGTTTGAATTATCAAATTTGAAAAGAAATCGAAACGAAATTTATTTTATATCCTTGAGGGGGTGGTGATAGTGATTTTTGGGATTTCAGAGGCTTCGTATCCTTAGTCAAGTGCACACTGGACATTTTTGAAGAAAACATAAGAAAGATCTACCTCTGATTCCGCGATTTAATTAGACAGTTTAGTACCACTCACTCGAACCATCTGGTTAACCGCGGTTAAACACGAGTCCCTCAGATTTTTTCAAAAAAACAAGGATCCTTGAGCTTATATCGGAAAGCTTTAAGATTTGATGAGAATCTAGGAAATTGTCTGAATTTTAGTAAATCGGTTCTGATTTTTTCGATTTTTNGGTGTTTTTTCGACGTTTTGATTAAAGGCTTTCTTCTGTGGAAATGCCAGAAACGTCATTTTCGGAATCTAACAAGCCCTAGGAGTGGTGAACATCTAATCGGTCGTTATTTTTTGAATTTCGCCTCATTGGCTGTAAATCGACAAAAAAGTGCGCGAAAATGCCAATTTTGAAAATAAAAGTGATATTTAGAAAATGTAAATGTTACCAAAAGATTCCTTGGGTATGATTTCCTGGAAATGATGATGGCAACTATTGTCTGATTTTCAACAAACACAGTACTAGAGATCAAATAATAATTTGAATGAAAAACTTTAATTTTCTTCCAGAATCCGCTGTGGTCAAAATCAGTCCAAAGTTGGTTATATCGTTTCCAGGTAATCGTACCCAAGAAATCTTTTGGTGACACTTAAATTTTCTACTTATCCCTTTTATTTTCAAAATTGTCATTTTCGCGCATTTTTTGTCGATTTACAGCCAATCAGGGCAAAATTCAATAATTACGACCAATTTGATGTTCACCACCCTTAGGGCTCGTTACATACCGAAAATGACATTTCTGGCCTTTCCACAGAAAAAAGCTTTTATCAAAACGTCGAAAAACACCCTTTTTCGGCACATTCAGCGAAATGCCTGACCCCTTAGGCAAAAATCGAAAAAAACAAAACCGATTAACTTAAATTCAGATAATTTTCTTGATTCTATCTCCAAATCTCAAAACTTTTCGATATAAGCTCTAGGATCCTGGTTTATTTGAAAAAGCTGAGAGACTCGTGCTTAAGGGTATACCGGTCCCTAAATTGACATATTCTCGATAAAATATTAGCGAAACACGGCTTCAAAGATATTATTCAAATTAAACAGTTTGTAGAACTAGCCTTCAACTTGCGAAAAAAATTTGCCCAAACTTTTTTGTATGACCACACACCTTCACACATTAGCGGCACAAGAGCCACCTAAGCCAAAACGGAAAATCTATCTCCTCCCAGGGTTTATTTCGAAATGAACCCAAATTTTAACATAACCTGTTTAATTAGTAAACAAAGCTTTGTAGGTGAGCTTTTGTCGATAAGTGCTATATTTATTCTAGAATACGTAAAAAACCGGTTTTTGGACTTGGTTTTTGTCAAATTTCGGCCCCAAACAAAAAATATGAATTTTTCAAGGTCACGTGAAAAAATTTCCGAAAAAAATGTGCTTCAATTTTTTTGAAAGTAGGCTAAAAAGAAAGCTGGGGAAATACTGAAGAGAAAGTTGGCTTACGTCGACCCGATATTTTGAAGTTTTAGTGGTCATATTGACACAAACGTTACTTTTGAACATTATTTTGAGAAAAATACTTAGATATAAGAAATCGAAGAAACAAGCCAAATTTTCGAAAAGAATTTTTTGTTGTTGTCATTTGGGTTGTTTTATGCGTTCAGAAACATAACAAGTGAATTGGTGCATTTTTATGATAACATATTAAACTGCAGAAAATGGTAGGAACCGGGATACCTACTTGAGCGGGTAAACAGATGGTTGGTGGAAGTGGGACTTAACTGTCTGATGGAATCGCGAGATCAAAGATCAGATTAAGGGCTTCGGTGCATTTTGAAAAAATACCGATATGGGCTCTTGATTAAAAACTTCTACTGAATAAGTATTTTCCCAGTTATTACCATCAAAATGATGATTCATAAATCCAGGCAACTTTTGTAACTAGCGAATTTTCCAATATGGCTTTTTAGAAGAAAATTTTGAGTTTCGAATTTAAAATTTTCGAATTCGAGAATTATGAGAAATGTTCGATAAAGTTCCAAACATACGAAAAAGGCCTATTTTTTGTGTCAAATAATTTTTAATCTTGTTTCAAATCAACGTAAAAATTTAGAGAATGGCTACTTTCACTTTTCGACTAGGATGATCACAAATTTTTTAATGGCTCTTTGAAAAGCGTATGACAATGGTTATAGATTTGTTGGTCGAAGATACTAAGTTATTTATAAAAAATTTATTTCATTTATCAGTTTCAATAAAATTTTCAAACTAATATTTGTGAAATCCTTAGCTGAAAATAAAGAATTGGCTACTTTCACTATATTTTAAATAGGCTTTCGTTTTGTTCTTCGGTTGTTTATACTCTGAATCATACTTTTTTGAATGAAAATACGGTGTTGCGCGAAATCTAGTTAAGCTCCCTTAGTCAAAAAGTTGAAAAAGTATTTTACCGAGACTTGCTAATTTGTAGCCGACCTGTCGACCGTTTTAAATTTATTAATTTGACTCATGAAAAAAATTATTTCTTTTCGGATGTGCTAGAATTTTCGTTTTTTTCGACTTTTTTCAAAATTTAAATTTTCTATTTTGACTCAAAATCGTATGAATTTAAACTTAATAAATCTTCAAAGTAGACAGGACCGGATTTTCGAGTTCTTATTAATAAAGATAGAAATATAATTTACTGTTATTTAAGAACGTAATTCACAACGCGTTTTTTTAGTGTTCTTTCAGAAGACAGTTTTTAAAGTAAAAATAATCAATCTGAAAAAATTCAGATTAAGCAAAGTAAGCTGAAAAGTGCAAGCTTGTTGTTTGAATAAGTTTATCCGAAATTTTGAAGTGGCGCAAAATTTCCCGTCAGACAAAAAAAATGGAAAAGTGCAATCTGTAAAATGCACCGAGGCCATTTAAGAGTCGTTTATTTAAGCGTCGGTGCATTTGACAGATACGGATATGGGCTTTTAATAAAACCTTTTTACTGAGTTATTTATTTCTCTCTCAAATACCATAAAAGTAATGTGTCATGATCCAGGCATCTTTTTTTAATTACAATTGCATTTATCGTCAAATTATTGGATTTTTGAAATAATCGAACATATCACGCTAAATGGAATTCTTGCATTTTCATCACGAGTAAAACCAATAATCGACACTTTACTTTATATTTTGAGAATTTCCCTTTCTTGTTCAAACTTAATAAACTTGTTTTCTGAAATACACGATCTAAATAATTAACATACTTTTATTTTTTTAAATGTTCCTTGGGTTTGTTTTCTGTCGCTCTTGGTCCTAACTTCTAAAGTGAGAGAGTGAGGCTAAACGAAACTACGGATTGGAAGAAATCGGTTAAAGCCCTCATAAATCAAAAATAAAAAAAAATTTAATTTCACTGAATCTTGCCAAATTCTTAAGCCGTCAAATTCAATTTATCTTATTCATCTCATAAAAAAGTATTTTTCACGATGTGCCAATATTTTGGTTTTTTCCGAATTTTTTGAGAATATAAAATTTTCTATTTTGACGTAAAAAAAGTATAAAATCATAAAAATGAATTGAATTCAGTAGCCGAGACCGTTTTTTTGGTTTTTTTATAAATTAAAATAAGGTTCTGCCTCAATTTTGACACCTTCAACCAAAATCTCCCGCTTTTCAAGTGTGTTTTTAAAAGCCGATTTATAAAGTTAAAATTATAGATCTGAAAAAATCAGATAAGACGAAATAAGCTCTAACATGCCACCCCATATTTCAGTTAGATTTTATTTGAAGATTCGGAAGTGGCATAAAGTGAACCATCATGAAAATTTTTTTAAATAAGCATATCTGTCAAAATGCACCAGCCCTCTTCTATCGGTCTAGATCCCTTTTCCAACAAAAGGGAATGTTGAAAATGATGATGATCTCTAAAGTGCGTGTTCAAATTCAACTATTGTTGAATCCCATGCCGCCTTGTTGGCCGCGAAAATTTTCATGAAAAATGTGGGAAGAGTAGGCTTTTTAGTGAGCCTCCAAAATTGGCTGTTTTGATCATCAGGGGCTTAAAATCTATGAAATTGCTCTGGGGAAATTCAATGAGGAGCAGGCTTTTCAGTGGTTTTTTGGAGGCCTTTTGTTAACAGAAATCTAAAATATCATATCAGAATAAACAAATAATTTCTGAAATATGTAAGAGAACTCTTCCGAATGACAGCAGTACCAGTGGTACTGTACCACTCAGATTATCACATAATTTAACCTTCGCTCAGAAAATGATATCAATAGGCTATTGATATCATTTTCTGAGCGTAGGTTAAATTATGTGATAATCTGAGTGGTACAGTACCACTGGTACTGCCGACATTCGGAAGACTTCTCTTACATATTTCAAAAATTATTTGTCTATTGTGATATGATATTTTAAATTTCTCGGAAACTGCACTTGAAAAAACACAGCGTTATTCTCGACGACTACTCCCTCAAACAATTTTTTCAAAAGTCTCTTGATCAATGAAGACACTCTTGAACAAAAAACATCTAAAGGAAATTTGTTTATTGTTAAATGACTACTTCGAGTGAATAAGGTTGTTTCCACGACAAATTAACCTCAGTAGTTTAAATAATTAATTAATATTCATCAGAACATTTGAAAAAAATAGACTACATTTTTCTTTCGAGCTATAATATCAAGTAAATTATCGACACAATGAGTTAAATCGAACGTTTAACCTAGTTTACTATGTCTATTCATCTCGTCAATTTGTATGTTTATAATGATTTTTCTGATGTTTCTTCTAGACACTGTCTATAGACATTGTCTATAAAATGTTATCTTTTGAGACAAATAAGACTAAAATAACTTTGGAAAAATTCACTGATATGATATCAGTGATATCTAATTCCCACTTAATTGTGCCAGCAGGATGAGTCGGGGTATGGGTTTGTGAGCACGCGGTGAGGTGAGAGTAGAGTGTCATGAGAGGGAACTCAGGTTGGGTCCTCGCCAAAAAATATGTTAAAAAGAGGATGAAAATTATTTTTTAATGGAAAATTAAAAATTAACAACTGATTTTCAAAGCTTCTAAGTTTGTTAACTTAATGATACTTCAATCTTATTTTATAAATTATTTCATCAAAATACTCTCATTAAAATAACGTGTGTGGTAGGGACCTGTCGT
This sequence comes from Oikopleura vanhoeffeni, assembly GCA_004367855.1. Taxonomy (NCBI): domain Eukaryota; kingdom Metazoa; phylum Chordata; class Appendicularia; order Copelata; family Oikopleuridae; genus Oikopleura; species Oikopleura vanhoeffeni. Next base: position 200,856 of record SCLH01000743.1, on the reverse strand, counting down.
GAGCGTGATCTCCATTACACGCCGTGCCAGGAGTAAAGCCTGCTCGTTTACTTAAAGGAGTTCTGAATGTAAATTTGCTTGCACAAGTCAACTTTCTCTATTTGATAAATTGAACAAACAAAATATCGAATCCAGGTAAATCGGGGCTTAGAAATCGATTGCAACTAATAACAATGCTCTATTTCGCCCCCGTAATCTATTTTTAGATCTTTTATCTGAAATATGACTATTTTAAAAATTTTTGTAAATTCGTACTTTTATTATTTATAAATGCCGAAATTGAACTCTCCGTGAAAAATTGAGCAGGAGAAATATGTTTAAAAATTTTTATCTGCATAATTGAAAGAAATAAGACTTTCTTAGTATTTATTATGATAATAACACTTGACTTATCAAAAGGGTAGCGGTGCGCGCTCTTTGTTGGATCAATTAAAATCAATGCCAATTGACATAAATTCCATACTATAGTTTGTAAGCATGTTAATCGCTTATCATTTCTCGCTTTTACATAAGAATCATTTTAAATTACGATTGAATGTATAAGAGAGATTTTGCACTGTTTACGAAGTCTTTTTTTTTGGTTTATTTTTCCATTTTAACGAATTCACCTGAACTAAACTAATTAATCTCTTAACTATAGATTTGGTCGAAAGTTATTTTTCCGTGTTTATTTGGAAGTTTCAACTAATCGTATTATTACCTGCCTCGAGTTTTGTACTGCTGCGGCAAAAAATGTGCAATTTTTTATTAACAAAAACTTCCGGTTTTCCGTAATACGATTACGAAATTTAGTTACTCATGCAGAAAATTTTTTGGGTTATAAAAATCAGTAAAAAGTGTTTACAGAACAATATAATTGTGTTAATTTTCATGTCTTATCATTTTAATCACAAGTAACAGACTGTTGAACGGGGTTACAAATACAGCATTACAGCAGATTTCACATCATAACTCCCTTAAGGGGACAAAAGATCCCAGGCGCGATACGTGGTCGCATTTTAATGGCAAAAAAACAGGAGTTTTCAGCGCTCGCCTCATGACAGTTATAGAAGACAGCACGAAACATAGGTTTCAGTTTAGGTGATAATGACAATTATCTTGTTTCCAAACACATCGAGGCCTGTGATTGCGACCTAATCAGGAACGACTCTTCAAAAAGGTGGACTATATTTGCACTTCAAAGCCTACATCCTCACTGAGTTTTGAAGATAGAAGTACTTTTTATAGCTATTTTTGGACTCACAGAACGATCATGGGCAGACCGCCCAACGTCGAGTTTTACTCAATAAATATTTCATCCGGCAGCATTAAATGGCCAAAAAACTGTTTTGGCCTTATTTTGAGTGCCTCGGGGAAAATACTAACTCCTCCCTGGATTTTGACGGCACAGAAACCTCAAAACTGGTATGTATCACGATCCTTTGAGGATAGGCGCAAAAGCCCTAGTTCGACATTTGCATGTTGTATCTCGTCTTTGGAAAACGCGATTCAAATTTTCCAGAAATTTCCAATTTGAAAAAAATCACACCGAATATGTTCAATCGCGATGAAAAAATACTTTTTTAATGACAAATGAAAATAAAAAAGACATTCTTGATCAACTATTTTTGCATATTTCAGAAAAAAACATTTTAAAACTAATCTTTGGAAATTCATGTCCGAGTCTTTAAATGCGACAGTACATCCCTTAACTAGTTTACTTATACAAAAATACATATCCTTTTTGGACGAGACTCCCACCTCAAAAACGCTACCATATCTTACAGCGCGTGTTCAAATCCACCTGGTTGTCTAAGTGATTGTCTTAGTGATTCTTGAGTATACACACGATAAAATTTAGCGGTTTCATTATCAGACCCTTGCCTATAATCTCATATTCAAATAATCACTGAGACAACATTAGTGGGATCGAACACGCGGCTTTAGAATAGTTCATCGTTTTCAGATGGAGTCCGTTCACTCGGAATTATCTTCCGTTCCTATTCATTATCTCAAAAACTAAGTAAATATTATGAGAAGTGTTATGTACATTGACATACTTTTCAGATTGTTCGCGAAATTAAACACGGAAGGTGATGCCTTTTTAAAATTAGGAATTTCATAATAATAATTTTGAAGTCCATTTTCAGATCTCCCAATGTTTTTCTTACCAAAACAAAATTAAGGACCAACAACAGCAAATGAAACGCATCGTGGCTTTCTTTTGAGCCTAGTTTAGAAAGCATCGAAGCACTTTTATTTTTACAATTTTTCTCATAAGACCCTTCATGAGACCTTTTATGAGATTCTCTCATGAGACCCCTCAAAAATTCATATTATTAGTCTCAGATTTCAAATTGACGAAAAAATTCTGTTGCTTTGATTTGTTTCATGCAGCATGGACCTTGCTGCATGATCCATGCTAGCTCTTGCAAAAATTTGAGTGAACTCCAGAATGAAACATACGAGGAGATCGATTTTCCGACGTCAAATGTTAAAAATTGGTGGTTTATTGCTTATTCAAGCAAGAACAAAGCACTAAATAAAAACAAATTTCACGGAAGTTTGGCTTTTCTAAAAGCCCTATTTGCTTCAAGGGAGTCCCTGACGGAACTTATATATTGACACTCAGACCTGGTAGGGAGCTAATTTTAAATTTATTCTCAATTTTGTTATCAGTTTCATTCCAAAAAAAACGAAAAAAAAATTTTTTGATATAAAAAAAATTTCCAAACTTTCCTATTTTTTATGAGTACAACCTTCTACAGGCTCTAACTTCTAAAGTTCTACGCCACGCACGATAATTAATAATTTAAGCTGAAGTTTTTATAGAAAAAAATCAATTCCAGCGACCAGTACCCTTCTAGTTTTCACTGATTAATTTAACGATAAAAATATAAATTTGGCATATTGGGTTGGTTTTCAAAGAGAATTGTAAAGATAGAAGTTTGAATGAGACGGCGACTGAACCACGTGACTCATTGTCTTAACATTTCGAAAATTGACTTGTTTTAGTCAGATATCCACTTCAAAAGACAAATCAACAGAAGACAATTTTCAATTCACTGTTTTTTTTGGCACGCACCAACTTATTCATTGTGAAAAAGGGAATTTTTATTTTGCGCTTTATCACATTTCGTTTTTTCCAAATCTTGCCTCAGAGTCCAAATTTGCAGACAAACCTCCCTCGCACTTCTAAACTCAAGATCTCGTTAAATTTTTGATAAGAATCCTGATGATATCTAACCTTTAGCGTTTGATAAAACATTTCTCAGAAATAAAGCCATCATTTCAAGCGAAAAATTCGCAAAACAAACATTTTTTGACATATCATATCTCCATTTTTGTGTCAATCGCGGCCCTACTTCTCAAAAACACACTACATTAGCTCATTAGGGCCGGGATTAGGACAACAGTTTGATAAGGGGATATTCAATTTATTTTAAATGAATCTTTATGAACACTCAATATTAATTATTCAAATTCATTTTTCATCTTAGTTTCATTTTTATTATTTAAGCAACTTCAGGATAGTGTTTTTCAGAAAATTTAAAGTCAAGTTTAAAACAAATCAAACAGATAATTTATATTAACTTTCAATCATCTCCAAAGAAATTTTTTTTATTCATATCTTCTGTTGTCAACACAGCTCCCAATGGGAGCCTCCCATACCCACTAGTTTGTTTTTGAACTCTTGATCAAGCAGTACCACATCCTTTTGAACAACAAATTTGAATCGATCATCATTCCCCAAAAAATTACTTGGAATCGCTGAAAATCGGCATTAAAACCATTCAGAAGTACTTTTACTTATGTGAAATATATATATTTTTCACCAAAATTTCTTTATCACAAACTTCATAAGCAGATTTCAGCAAGTTTCAAGCAATTCAAAAATAAATTATATTTTGAGCAGTATACATTTGTGCCCTATAAAATTTGAAAAGTGCGTAGGGAAAATTGCAGTAAAAGTGAAATACAAATTTATGATAAATTTGTCATTTGTTGATAATTTTTATATAATTTTCCATCGAACCCGGTTCGTTCATAAAATTTGTGACGTTATAAAATTGAATTAAATAGTTTTATTTTCGGAAACCTTTTTTCGCTGAAAAATTACTTGATAAAATTACTTGATAAAAATAAAAAACTTTGACCACACTTTTGAACTGAAAAATGTATGGTCCACATTTCAAGATGTTGACATTTAAAGTTGATATATAAAATCCAACCGATGTTGAGTTATGGTATGGAAGGGACAGCAGAAATATTTTGCGAAACTTTCTGTTAAAATATGTTCAAATTGTAGAAGAAAAATTCCAAGCAGTAACTGGGCGATTTAAAAAACGGCTTTTCATTTTTGCGCAGTAATTGACAATTTTTTGTAATTTGTTTTTGACTGAAGGTAATATTTTTCAAACTTGAAGTGTTCATGAAACTTATTTTCAAATTAAACTTACATGACTCGTTGGCTTGCTCTTGCATATGGTGCTGTTTTGGTGTTATAAATTTATTTCAGACTAATTTTGTTTGAAAATAATTTTAAGTTTTAAATCAATTCTTGATAAAATTAAAGTTCAAATTTTGTAACAATACCATAAAAGCCAAGAAAGCAATAAAATACATGGAATTATACCAACGAACACTTTAAATGAAGAGTTAGATTTCGATTATATAAAAAACCGGGAATTTACAGTTCTTCAGATTTATTAGAAAATTGGACATATGGATTACAGACCCTCAGAGTACAGAGCTTGAATATTTGAATGATACAAACAAAGCAAGATATTAGCACCCAATCAAAAACCTGGATTGCGGAAGAGGCCGATTTCATTGGTGAGACAAGAAAAAATCAACCAATCAAATGCTCAGATTTTGCATTTTTTAAATATTCAGGATCTTGGTCTAAGGGTCGGTTATCTATATACAAGTGCGTTTAAAGTAACCACGATTTGTCGAAATAATCAATAAAGTATCTTCAATTTCAAATGTGTTTTACTGTTTTTAATTTTAATTTAGAACAATTTTTTTAAAGAATAATAAGACTTATATTCAATCTTATTTTGATTTTGTCAAAATTTCGTGGAAATATAGCGTTAATAGTATTCACTGAATACAAAACAAAAATTAAAATTTGAAGAATATCAGTCAATAAGAAATTATCACGGGTTTCATATCATAATCCATTGTTTGTATCTTATCTGACACATGGAAACTTTGAAAACTCCTGGTTTCGGAGTTTTTTATTTCTTGAAAAAATGGATAACGAAATTTAATTTTTTGAATATTATACGCTATGAACTTAACTATATCATTAATGTCAAGAACAATTAATTGTGAATGTGAAGCATCGTATATCGGTGAAACTCAACAACTTCTTCATACGAGAGTAAAAAATCATAAAACAACAGAAAGTTCAGTTCTCCACCAGCATATTCAAACATGCTCTACCTACCAACAATCTTTTTTTAACGTACTGATAGTTGATCAGGACAACAGTTTACAAAAACAACAACTTGACTTCTTTTAAATTCACTTTACTATAATTAAAAAAAAACCACAAAAACACAAGGAAAATTTTCGAGGGTATGTTGATCTGTCTTGAAAACCTACTCTGAAGAAACAAAAAGAACACAAAACCTGAAAATTCATGTATATTTGCTTTTATTGCGGATCACTCAATACTACTATAACAAAAAACGCGTTTTTTCGAATCTGGCATTAATTGTGCGCACCTGAGGTCCGATTCTCATACTGAAAAATGCGTTTAATTTTCGCTTATTAACACAATCTGCTCAGGACAAAAATAATTTACTCGATAATCTATTCAAAACTCTTTGATTTTATGATTATTGTATAACCGAAACGTCAAATAAACACACATCTTTTAAAAGGAAAATATAACAAACAAACAAAAACAATTAAAAGTCTGATGATCAATGCCTGGTCACTTAAATATGCGGTCAAAGTAGGGTCCCGAATAGTTTTTTCGTCTGAGAGTTAAATTGACACTTTTCCGAGTGAGCACATTGAAAAAAGGTTCAATCATGCAAATCATGATTTTTACGTTTTTTTCTTTGAAAAACACTGACCTGGGAATAAATCACTGACAGTTGCGCATTCAAAATTCTCTTCAATAGTTTCTTGATCACCTTCAGCACTTTTAAACATTGAATAATAAAAAAGGCATTCACTCATTTTAAAAATGCTAAATCTAGAGTTTATTTTTTCTTATAAAGCCAAAAACGCAAAAGAGGTTAAAATATGTTGATAGGTTTCTTGCCAGCAAATGATATAACAATGCAAGAAATCTATTTCTTAGGGGCCATTATAATTTATTAACCAACTGTATTATCAAACATTCGGTAAACATCTTGTATAGATTCGACAAACGAGAAGATTTTTTGAAATCGGGCTTGTCGAAAACAAAGTTGTAGAATGAAGTGTTTTTTTTAATTGGATAGGAAAAAGAGGAATGGATCAACTATATCCCCTTAGGAAGTTGATTGTTAAATTCTGGTTTGTTCTAGTACATTATGTACGTTAAGTAGTACCAATGTACTAGACCAAACCATAATTTAGCAATTTACTTCCTAAGGGGATATATGATTGGATAAAAAAAAGTTGGATAATTTTCAAAAATATTTCTTTGTCCAAACCCTGTTAGCTTCATTTTATTTTAATAAAATCATAAGAATCACTTTTTTAAATTTGTAAGTTCAGTATTTATGCGCAAAATTCTTGAAAGTCATATGTTTCTTTGAAAGTTTTCGTTTCATCAAAATTTGGCAAACTTGGATTTATCGAAATTCATCAAACTGTATGTTCTATTTAAATTTTGTAAAGACTCTCCTTCGTCGACCATGACTCTTCCACCAGGATTTTTTGTATTTCTGACAGAAATTGATCGCATTGATCTAGGCTTTCCGTTGAACACATACTGTATCAAAAACTATTTTTTGAGAATTTTTTGCGAGAACCAATCAGAAGCCGCGCTTGTTATTTTAAAAAAATTTGGATTCGAAGAAATTTAAATTTTTAGAAAAATTTTGAGACGAATATTTTTCACTAAGAGGGTAAAGTTTCGCCTTTGGAGACAAACTTGGTCAGCCTAATTTCTGTATCAGTTCTGGCAGGTTAATAAGCTTTATCTTATTTTTTCACAGTTTTAATATATTTATTCATTCTTTGCAATCTCATTATTCAATTTTTTTAATACTTCTTGTCTAATGTTCGACATCAAGTCTGCGTCAGGATAAATTGTGTTGCATTCTTCGAAAATATGACTTTGGTGACGGAATTATCACAATTTCAAAAATCTTGATACGCGGTATTTGCACAAAACAAATAAAATTCATTTTTAATTCAGTAATAAACTAAGGAAGTAACGGCAATATTTTGGCTGCAAAAAATTTGTTAATTAAATTCAAATGAGGCTCTAACAAATTACCACAATCAGAATAAAAAAGTTCAAAATTTTCAGCTACTAAAAATGCGAAACAATTTTTGAAATTGCCTTTGTTCAAGCTTAAAATTTTGGAAAAAATTGGAAATTTTAAAAACAGTTTCTCATTCTTCGCAGTAGCTGATTATCTTTTGGCTTTCTCGAAAATTAATGCGACGACTTTTCAAGTCCGCATGCTTTCACTCGCGAATCTTTTAAGTTAAAGATTATCGCGAAAATTCAAGTCTTGAATCTTATAATCCCTTCCCGCCAAAATCGCGTTGTAAATTGATGTCAAAATGTAGTTGATCGACATTTGATTCCAATTCCATCATGTTTCTCTGTATAAAATATTTCAAGATAATTTGAGCATAAAAACTTTTTTTTGAAATTAAATATTTTTCTACCTTTCCCACATGAGCCAAAACATAATGATTGCCCATGGACATATTCCAACGAATACTTAATAACATTTTGAAGAAAATTAATCAAAATATTTCTGGAATGTTTTTAAGCTGAATATGGATCTCCACCCAGAATTCCGACTGAAAGCTCAATTCAAATGATTTTAAACCGATTTTGCTTCACAATATTAATGTTACTAAATTCGCCAAATTTGGCAATATTTTCAAAAACTATCGATCAGCATTTAGTCGGATATTTATATACCAAGATAGGAACGGCGAAACTTTGATATTGAAAAAAATTTTATTATGTTTGATCTTTAGCCCTCGGCAAAATATTTCGTTTTCGAGCAAAAGTTTCACCTATTGAGATGACTTTGTAGAATCTTATGTTTTCAGATCGATTATTTTTACTCCATAAATCGTCTTCTGAAAAAACACTCAAAAAACCGGCGTTTGCTATCGTAGATGTCTAATTAACAGTAAAATTTATTTTGTATTTATTATGAATCTTTAAAAACGGTCTCGACCACCGTTGAAAATTAATTTAATGATAATTTATACGATTTTTACGTCAAAATTAAAAATTTAAATTATTGAAAAAACCGAAATTTTAGCACATCAAAACAAATATTTCTTTACATGTTTTGAATTTATAAAATTTGACACGGTGGATAGGTCGTCTTACCAATTTGACAAGTAAGGTGTTATAAATTTTTTTTAATTCCGCATTTAAAATGGCTTCGATGAATTTCTTCCTAACCGTAGTTCCGTTTCGAAAAGTATGATTCAGAGTTTGAACAATAACGAAGAAACAAAACAAGGTCATATTTGAATGTAGTGAAAGTAGTCATTCCCAATATTTTCAGCTAAGAATTCAATAAAAATAAGTTTAAAAATTTTGAACAAGAAATGAGGAAAATTTTCTAAATATTTCCAAATAGATTCGACCGAAAATCTCAGAAAAGTGTAATATGATTTTTCAAATGGCATATAAAACATATGTGGTCACCTAAGCGAAAAGTACAAGTGGTCATTTTGATGAAAAAAATTTTCGTTGATTTGAAAAATACTGTAAAACAAATTTGAAGAAAAAATAAGGCATTTTTTAGAATTTTTAGAATTTTTTTCAAAAATTTCTCAGTATTTGTCGAATTCGAAAAGTTTAACTTGAACTCAAGAATTTTTTAACAACCAATAACTCGGAAATTCTGTAGTCACAAAAGTTGCCTAGAGTATGAAACATTACTTTCGGGGTATATTGAGAAGAATATATAAACCCTGTGAGAAGTTCTTCATCGAGAGTCCATATCCGTATCTGTCAAAATGCACCGAGGCCCTTAAGGGGGTACTCAACGGTTTTTTAATTCAGGTTAGGGACATAATAACTGCATCAAATAGCCTCAAGAAGGCCACAAAATGCATTTCTGCTCTTATCATCAAAAAAATTCGAGATTGCAAAAGTAAAACAAGTTTTATTAATTCCTAGATGGGTATGACAGATAGAACTAAGAAATTAAAAAAGGTTTTCGAAATGGCATTTGTGTTAACTTGAAAATGGTTTTGAATTTTCTTTTCAAAATATCGCTAACTCAATCATAGGCAATTCGAATTTTTTATTTTTCACTGAACACTTGCCGCCAACTTATAAAATTTCCCGTACTTAACGTCATATGTTGGCAAGGGCTACAATTTCACCAGAATTAAAGAAATGTTTAGTTTAGAAAAACTTTGCCGTTTCCACCTTAGCATAGAGACAGTATTCTTAAGATTATCAGCACCATTTATTTTTGTCAGTTTAAAATTTATAGTCGAGATTTATATTTTTGTGCAACTCACAGGAAAACAGTTCATTTGAGAATTCATCTCCATTATAACCATCGGTGTTATTCGCTAAACGAGGAGAAATTGTAAAATAAAGATTCGAACATTCGTTCATTTTTACAAAATAATCTAAATGTATGATTTCAATAACGGTCTGACGTTAAAACCTCAGTCAACAATGGATTGCGAACAATGACACAAAAAAGCAATTTTTAAACTATGCATACTTAATTTTTCATTCTTTAAGATTTAACAATTCTGACGTAAATCCTGAAAATTTGATTGTCAGGCAATTCAGACAATTCTCGTTCAGATACTTTTTATACAATGATTTATGGCTAACTTTCAACTTGCCACAAAAAACCACGCATAGAAAAACTGTTTCTGATATTTATTACAGCGCGTTTTCAAATCTTGAGAACATCTAAGGCGTGAGTTAACACAAAGTGAATGTAAAATTGCTCCGATATTTACATGATTAATTTCAGATCGAAGATGATTTTTTGAATTAAATTTTTTGTGACTAAAGAAGCTATTCAGCAAGAAAAATTTCACAAATTATTAGATTGTTTCGAAAAATGAAATTTTATTCTTGAATTATTTTTTGTTGTTGGCAAATGCTCTTTTTGTTACAACTCTTTTTCATTTAAATTGTTCGTAGGAAATGCTTTGTTAAGAAACTAATTAGTTAACCCACATGCTCATTTTGGTAACAAACTATCAGCTCGACTCTGAAGGGCTTAGTTTTATATAGTTAATATCATCCGATCAACTTTTTATTAGATATCGATAAGTTTTTTACTTTGCTTTATCATTTGGCACCCAAATCATCTCTCTATCTTATTTCCTTTTTACGATAAACCGTAGTAGTAGACAAAGAATTGGCCATCTTCGCCGCAGCCTAGGTCCAACTTTCCATTCTTACTCACCGTTGCATGCAGCATGCCTGCTCATGCGAGTATTAACAAGAAGACTTTCTTTATGGATGAGATTAACATCCTGAATAAATTCAATGAACTACAATAATTTTGCTCTGGTATTCAGACATAACTCGAATTTATTCATGGTACCTCATTTTTATAGATTAATCTCATTGCAAGATATAAACTGACACATTTCGATATTATGATCTCATTTATTTATTGTATGAAATACAGAGGGCAAAACCTATCTTGCGCACCAATCAGGGCAGCTGATAAAGTCTTATTTCCGGCGTTTCAAGCAAACTCAAAAAGTTGCATTTTTTCAGTCCTATCTTTATATATTCATATGTCAAACTAAAAAATGTACCGTTTTCTCGCAGATGACTACTTTGTTGAGAAAATGCAGATTTCAAATGTTACCAAAGAAAAAAATTTAATTTTGATACGGCGGAAAATTAATATTTTTATTCGACGCAAATTTGTTTAAGTTTCAAAATGAATTAACTTTGTCTACGATAACTAATCCTTATAGAAAAATATGATTTTTTAAAGTTAGGTTGTAGAAAACTAACACCAGCTGAGTATGTCGTTGTTCATAATGTTTGAGCATACCTGTTTAGGGGGTAGCAACGATGTGGCAGATTGGTACATTTTTTTGAATGATATATGAAAGGAAAAAAATGAGAAAATTAATTTTTTTATTGTTTATCTTCAAAAAAAGTGTTCATTCTTGCAAACGTTTAAATTTTTAATTTCTCAACATACCTAACTATCTGTAAAAATATTATAAACCACTTTTCATTGGAACTCCATTTCCAACTAAACCCGATGTTAGAATTTTTTAAAGTCAATATTTATAAACTTCAGACATTTTCGAGTGTTATCCGCTCAGAAGTGGGTGAATCATTATCCACAGGAAAATTTTTTCTGAATATGAAACTTTTTTTTCCTGAAAAATGGCGAAAAACAGAATAAAAAATAACCTTCAATTGCGTTTAAATATTCAAAAATGTCCTTATTTTTTTAACGAAATGACGTCTTAAACACCCCAAATTTTAATTTTTTTTTGCAAAAACAACATTTCATTAAATTGCGTGCCAAATGGCACGAACCGGTTTCACAAGCCAGTGTTGTCAATTTCATCAAAAGTTCAGAAATGATATTCGCTTGACCCTTTCATCGGTTAAAATACGGAAACCAAATAGATACCAGAACATTTCAAGTGATTCGGCCTGATTTTTATAAAGATTTCAAAAAACCTCTGATAGAAATTTTTGGACTACATTTGCGAAAAATTTTCATAATATTTCTTTAAAAGTCGACAAAAAAATAACAAATAAACATTTTATCATTTTTCAAACAGTGGTCAGAAAATATGTAGACAAGCATGAAAAAAGTAAAGTGGCTATTTTCTTCGGTTTTGTTCACAAATGTCAAAAACAGAATCAGAAAAAATTTTTGACGAAAAATGCGTGAAATTTTTAAAATGCCTTAAATTTTTTTGAAAATTTTACGAATTTAAATTAAAGTTTGAACTGAAATCTTTCCTTAAATAGATAAAATTATTTTATTGAGCTGATACACATTTATTCTTGTTCGGCTAACCATAATAAGCACAAGAAAATAAACCAGCTAATCATTTTCGTAAGTTAAATTGACTCTTATCTGCCACATCGATGCCACCCCTTTAAACCATATTAAAAAAACTGTAAATTATTATTTTTTATTATTTCTTTATTTGCAGTCATGATAAGACCGTCTACAAAATACAACTTTCACTTTTTTGGAAAGGCTGTTTTTTGCAAATAAGGTTTAAATAGATTTGAACTTGAAATATTTTTACAGTTGAAATTCTTCCAGGTTTTAATCGTGAGTAAATAATTTATCCAATTGTATCTATTGAAGAATAATTACTACAGATCAGCACCACATATGAACATAAAACGTCAAACTTAATTAATGAAGCAACAAATCCTTCATTTATAAGAAAAAAAAACTCAAAAAAAACCAAATAATTTTTTCATTTTAAGTCCTAGGTTTTAATTAAAAAAATTGAAACTATCAATTCCAACGAAAAAAAACAACAAAAAATAGGAATCGGGATTTTTTGTATCGGAACCTGCCATATACCCCGCAGTTTATTTTTCTTGTTTTATAATTATCGCCATTCGATCCAGCCTCATCCCGTTTCCCCATGATTCAAATATTTTCTAGATAATACTCTTAATCATCATACTACCCTGATAATGTTTTTTGGATCCTGGGAACCAAAATCGAACTTTCGAGAAGATTTTTTGAAGGGGAATCTCGACTGTCTCCTCATCTCACGTACACATCACATTATTATAATAGTATAAGGCTTTACCCACACAACTTTCCAACAGCCAATGAGATTCGAGTATGATTCAAATATTCCCATGAATTTATTAAAAATTCTCACAAATTTGCGATTCGTGATTTTTCAATCCTGAGTTATCTGGTTGGAGATTTAAATAGAGATAATTGTTGGTTAGATTTGGTTTCTCAAGAGAAAATAATTGTGATTTTTTGTTGGTTTTTCAAAATAATTTCAAAAAAAACGGACAAACGTCATTTTGTTTTTAAGTTTATTGATAACTGATCTTGTCATTGATGATTAAGCGTCGTAAAATGCGATTAAATGGAGAATGGCGACTACTCGCCATAAATAGAGTCTACGAATTAAAGATATGGAAGGTGACAGCCTTATGATATGGATCAACGGACCTCAGAGTACAAATCCTAACTATTTGAATGATACAAACAACGCAAGATATTAGCACCCAATCAAAACCGTTGATTGCGGGATAGGCCAATTTCATNGAAAGGATCAGCCAATCAAATGCTCAAATTTCGCATTTTTCAAATAGTTAGGATTTGTACTCTGAGGTCCGTTGATCCATATCTTAATACGATAAGAAAATTTTCACCCTACGGTTTTCATAGATCCACCAAAGCAATTGTTTATCTTCCGAACGCAAAAAACAACTCATATGACAAAAATCAGTTTCGAAAATTTTGCGTTTTCTCAATTTGTTTAAAAATATCAGTTTTACTTGGAAAACACATTTCAGTTTCGGATCAAATCACAATTGAAAAAGTACGGTAGGAACTGTACTCAGTACTGTACTACGCACATAAATTCATTATAATAAAAAAAATGGGATTAAACGGACTCGAACCCACGACCATTGCTTCCGTGAGCAACTGAGTGACTTCTCAGTTATTACGCCTAGTACTGATGAGAATGTTTTTCTGAGTTTTGAAACCAATAATTAAAAGACAAAAAACATAAAAAACTATTTTCGAGGTTAACAANCAATTCCGATCCAATTCCGATCCAATTCCGATCCAATTCCGATCCAATTCCGATCCAATTCCGATCCAATTCCGATCCAATTCCGATCCAATTCCAATCCAATTCCGATCCAATTCCGATCCAATTCCGATCCAATTCCGATCCAATTCCGATCCAATTCCGATCCAATTCCGATCCAATTCCGATCCAATTCCGATCCAATCCCGATCCAATCCCGATCCAATCCCGATCCGATCCAATAATGTTTTGAGCCATCCGATCCAAAAAAAATTTGAGGCGACCGATCCGATCCAGATCCGATCCAAAAAAAATTTGAGGCGACAGATCTGATCTAAAAAAAATTTCAGATTAGCCAACCCCTGTCCGAGAGCTTTTAACATTATTCATTAAATTCAACGAAATTCCCAAAATAAAAAGGTATTTAAGCACATGGCCGCTCAAAACGATGCATTTAGTTTACCGACACCATTTTGTTTCTATATGGATCAACGGACCTCAGAGTACAAATCCTAACTATATGAAAAATGCGAAATCTGAGCATTTGATTGGTTGATCCTTTCCTAATCTGACCAATGAAATTGGCCTATCCCGCAATAAACGGTTTTGATTGGGTGCTTATATCTTGCGTTGTTTGTATCATTCAAATAGTTAGGATTTGTACTCTGAGGTCCGTTGATCCATATAAAAGCACTTTTTCAAAACTGTACAAATACAAGACCTGCGAGCCATTTTATACGCAGCCTAAGTCTCGTGACCTTTAAACATCCGATATTTAAGCCAAACTTAAAAGTATTGAAAAATTTTGATTTTCATTCTGAAGATCTTATTCACAGTAAACTAATGCAACAAAAATCAGAGCAAAAAAAACAATACTTCAAAAGATACAGTGCGGTTAAGGAAAATAAATCTTGGAAAAAGAGAAAATTTTGAAATCATCAGATATCAAATTTTTAATTTTTTTTATTTTTGTACGCAAACCAGCAACGAAAATGAGAATGAAGCTTAAATGAGCTTACTATCACTTCTGAGTCTCGAGAAACAGCCTCTGTCGGATACCCCCGGTGTACTGGTCGCATTTAAAGGCCAAAAACAGGGTTTTCAGCGTCGCCTAAATGAAGTACTAGAAACAGCACGACCATATGTTTTTTTTCAGTTTAAGATAATTGAACATGAATCTTGCTTCACAAACAAATCGAAGGCCTTAGATTGGCCGACCAATTAGGAACGACCTTTCAAAACTGGCACTATTTTCACTTCAAAAGACTACTCCTCCCTGAGTTTTTAGGGTACAACAATGAATATATGACTCAACTAAACCGGACAGAACGTGAGCAAAACACCAAGTTGAGTTTTTTAAAAACTCTTGAATTTGCTCTCAGTATCACCAAAAACTGTTTTTTGGCCTTATTTTGAGTGCCTCGGGGAAAATACTACTCCTCCTGGATTTCAAAGTCACACATTCGAAACCCGATCAATGTGCAGCTGAAGAGTCCGTGCAAAACACCAAGTTAAATTTTGTCTAAATTTCTTCGACTCGTTTTTCTGTAAATCGTGTTTTTAAATTTCCAAAAATCAAGAAATTTCAACTTTTTTCATACCAAATATTTTTGAACTCATCAAAAAGTGCTTTCCTAGCCATGTATCAAAATGAAACGAGTACCAAAATGCTTGTTATTTTTCCATATTTTCAGAAAAAAAACATTTTTAAAACTAATCTGGAAAATTTCATGTCCGAGTCTTTAAATGCGACCAGTACTCCTTAAGGGAGTGGTGTCGCAAATTTGAGCCTCTTCCAGGCCATTTCCCGCCAAACTAGCAAAGGTGATATTCCAAAAACATTTGTTACTAACAGAACCAACCTTCGCGGTAATTTTGAATTAACAGTAATCTGATACAATCCCACCTACGCCGACACCTACGCTTTTAAAAAGCCTTCTAAAAAGACACGCAGTTCGTACCTTCTCTTCAATTTTCATCATTTTTTATTTTTTTTTGCGGAGGCTCCGGAGAAGCCTAACAATAATGCAAAATTGCTTTGTTTTAAAATTTTGCTTTGCGCCAAACAGCAAAAAACGAAAACAAAAATATTGATTTATTTATGATTTAATTGAAAGTGCGCTCATTTGTTTTCTTTTGACACTACCAATTTTAAAATTGCACCAAAATCCTTAAAAGTGTTTGTATTTACGGAAAAAAAAATTTGGACCATTTTTTCTGGTTTCTAAATTTCGCCAATAATTAAGGCTCAAAATGAAAAGTTGCCATGGCCCCTAAAAGACGCCAAAGCAAAATTTCGAAAAAAAACTCTTTAGTTTATTGTTGAACAAGTCTTGTGCTTTCAAATGCAGTATGAGTAAAAACTATATCTCTCAAACTGGTGGAGGAGATAGCTTTTGCCTGAGCCTCCCAAACTGATCATTTCAAAATTTAAATTTTTGGTTTTTTCGCGTTTTTGTCCGCTGAAAGCAAAATTTAAAAACAAAAGCGCTTTTGCATTATTCGTAAGGCTTCTTCGGAGCCTGACACCAAAAAATACTATAAAATGATGAAAATTGAAGAAGTAGGCACTAACTGCGTGTCTTTTTAGGAGGATTTTTAAAAGCGTAGGTGTCGGCGTAGGTGGGATGGTATCAGATTACTGTTAAGTTTCAAATTACCGCGAAGGTTGGTTCTGTTAGTTACAAATGTTTTTGGAATAAAACGTTTGCTAGTTTGGCGAGAAATGACCTTGGAAGAGGCTCAAATTTGCGACACCCACTCCCTAAAGCAGTGATGATTAATAATATATTCCGTGAACATAATACAAACGGCGAAACTTATGTTTGACTTAACATTTTTCAATTATGTTCAAATTGTATTGTCTGAACAAATTGTTTGACTGAATAAAATATTTCATTCAGGTTAATTTTTTTAAGTTGCAGCTTCTGGTAAAAACTGAACTAATCAAAGTCATATTAATCGCTTATATTGATTTGTCTGACTCTAAGCGAGTACATGGTTATTTAAAAAACTTTCATAGAAGTTGTCAAACATTTTCATCGTGAGAACCGTCTTAAAATTAGAAAAAAACTTTGAATAAAAAAGTCGACCGTGAGCAAAGTTAAGGATTCTAAAGAAAATTCAAAGTTGAACTTTAAGGATGTCGGGCACGATAATTGGGCTCTTTTTTACACATTTTCAAGTGAAGTTTCTGAGAAACCTGGCTTCAGAAATAATTTTTTTTCCAAATACGTAGTACAACTCTTAAGGAAGGTGCCAGTACTATTCAGAGCATCTGATACCTCAACCTACGCTCAAAAAATGGTTTTAGTAGACGTCCCTTAAAGCACTAATTTAATTTGTATACAAATATGTTGAGTTAATTCGGCTGTTATTTTAGCAATAACAAAAGACTTTTCCGATGAAAGTTTAGCCATGCCACGAGTGTACCACGAAATTTTTCCGTTAAAATTTTATTTTGCTAAGGTTATTTTTGAAATGCAACCCACTTGTCTCAGCATTAACACTAGAATATTATGAAATATTAAAAACACTGTTTTTTTGAATCATGCACTCAACTAAAAAATTTGTCATTGCCTCAGTGTACACAATTATTTTAACACAAAAATTGTGACATGTATCAGACCCCGGCAGGGTCCGCCGGGAGGCATTGCTATCTTGTTTATAATGTAAGAGAAAAGCCTTATGAAAAACGGATTATTTCTTTACAATACTCAATTTTTAAGTTTGAGTATTCAGTTTTTCTTCTGCACAATTATAATTTGAGAAAAAAATAAAATCTGAAACGTCGTAAATGAAATCATTCTTATAAATACTCAACTTATTTATATTTCCTAATCTTTACGAATTAACTTGATCTTTAAAGAATAAAGCAATTGGTTTTGCGAAATTCAGTCGAAAAAAAATACCTTGATACCAATTGTTTTCAACAAGAAAATCGTCTGAAATAAAGGGCAAAAAAGGTATCTGATAACTGTGTAGTTTCAAAAAAATTCAAGAAAATTGTGAATTTTCATCTACCGTCAATTATAAATTAGATGTTTAGCCAACGATTGAGATTAAAAATGTCTTAAACTTGTTTTTTTAAAACGGCGTGTTAAGTCGTTTATTCAAAATTTGTTTTATAAATAATCATATTCCTGCTTGTTCCTTTAAATTTTGTTAATTTTATGATTTTCGTGTGAAACGTGGCTTTTGCTTTGGAAATTGTGGGGCTGCCAAGTCGTCAATTACCACCTATGATTTCTAAGAATGCTGAAACAAGGAGGTGTTGAACGAAATATGAGTTTTGCAAACATCCCTAAGGATTAAATTAGTCAAGGAAATTTTTTATTTTACACGTGATTCAAATTATTTTTTGAGTGACATCAATGATGTCACATCACTGATGAGAAAAGTTTTTAGGAAAATTTAAAAATCGAAAAATGTATGTTTCCTTATATTTTTGAATATTCTTAGAGTATCACTCTGAATTTAAGATTTTCACATGATATAACTTTCGTCGTAGGCGGCAAGTAATCACAAAATAGTACTTTTTGAATCATATTTGCATGATTTATCACAAAGCAAAGATTAACAAGTGAAGCAGATCAATTATTATGAGCTTAAGGGAGTGGCATAAACCCGGCATCCTGGAGTCAATAAAACTTACGAAAATAGTAAGTCAGTATACTTTTTCATGCTTATTATAGTTAGCTGAACCGATTAAAATATGTTTAAGCTTCATTAAATCATTTTTATTCATTTGAGGAAAGATTTGAGTTCGGGTTTTCATCTTTGAAGTCGTAAAAATTTCATAAAAAATCGAAGCATTTCGAAAATTTTCCGCATTTTTTGTCCAAAATTTGTTTTGTTTTAATAACTGAAATCTGTGGGTAAAAACCAAAGAAAAAGCGAATTTAATTTTTTTTATAGATTCCTACATATTTTCTGACCGCTGTTTGAAAAATCATAATATTTTTTATTTTATACTTGTTTATCGACTTTTTCAGGAAATTGAAAATTTTCCCCAAATCAAGTCCAAAATTCTTTATTTCGTGGTTTGTGAACTCTTCATTAAAAATCATGGCAGAATCACATTATTTAAGTTTTGGCATCTATTAAATCGCCGTATGTCAACTAATCGTAGGTCGCGCGATTATGATTTGAAACTGTTGATGAAATTTTTAACACTTGACTGTGCACTCGATAAGTGCCATTCGGCACTGAATCTTTGAAAATTTTATGGTTGTGGACAAAATTCCCAATAAAATGGTGGGTGTTATAGGCGCCGTTTTGTTTAATAGTCAGGACATTTTTGAATATCAAAACGCAATTTAAGGTCAATTTTTATCTGAAAAAAAATGGTTTTTCTCTACTTTCTGCCAATTTTACCTTTTTTCATGGAAAAAAACCTTTGATATTTAAGAAATTTTCGACTGTGCAGAGTTATTAGGTAACTGTCTGAAGTTAATTATTATCGTCTTTAAAAAAAATTCTATAGTCGGGTTAAGTTGGAAAATGATGCACAGTGCAAAGTGGGTTTTTGTATTTTTAACTATAGTTAGTTATGTTAAGGAAATAAACATGTAAACGTTTGTAAAAATGAACACTTTTATTGAAAAAAAAAAATTTCCACATTTTTTGTTCATATATTGCTCTGAAAAAATGTACCAATCTGCTGGACTTATGCCACCCCCTCAAGCGCTACCTGAGGTCAACATCGACCCATCATTTTTGAAACCGTAAGAAAACCGTGAAAGTGGATTTTTCCAAAGTGCTCAATAATAAAAATATCATTTAAAAATGTCGTAATTTTTGAGGGTGCTATGTTAAGGGGATTGTGGGTGGAGTAGTTATTTTCGACCACGATCGCAAATTCGGTATTTTTTCAATTGCACCTGACCATCCAGCACGTTGAGAATCGTTTGCAATTAAAAAAAAAACCAAATTATTTCTGGATATTTTTCTCTAGAACATTGAATTCGCTTGCTAAATGAAATGCCCCAATAATGACAGATGATCAAAAACAAAATAACCCATTAGTGATTAATTTTCACGGAAATTCAGACCAAAATAAAATTGGAAACTTTTGACGAATATTCTTGAAAATTTTCAAAAAATATCGTTTCGGACTTGCATAAAAACGGAAAATAATTCTAGATATGGTATCATTTCAGAATACAAAAAATCAACTCGCAAGAAAAAGTTAATTTAATTGAAAGTATTTCAATATGATAGTTGTTCAAATTTTTGCGCCTTTTCAATATTTCAATTTTTAGCCTAATCAATGTAATAATGGTGCGCATTAAATCAGCATGAAATAGTGATTGCGAGAAACATAAAAAAAAATATTAAAATTTCTTTAGTTCAAAAGTTAAATAAGATAATAGAGAAGGATTTTAGAAAAAGAGAAGATGTAAAATCGCATGTACCGTTCGTGAGGTATATTTCTTTTGTAAAATAATCTACATTTTGCCTTTATTTAACTATAGCAAGGAATTTTCAAAAATAATTTTCGGCGAATTAAGATGAATTTATGAAATATGCTTGGTTCCAATTGTAGAGAATTTTCTTCTGACCAATAATATCGGCATTATGTGATTTTTATATAAGTGGATATGACGGTATACTTCAATGGAAAGAAATACCAGCAATTAGGTTTTATGCATTTAAAGGTTGATGTGATAATATTTTCTAAAAATGAATCAATGTTTGACTTCTCAAGGTGACGGACTACAATATACTACGGACTACAATATACGAAGTACAATTGGAAAAATAAACGTTCACTTAATTCTCACATATTTGACTTTTAAAAAGGGCTTATTTTCCCCCAGCAAATTGCTGGAAGCACCCTCAATCCCCTTAACAGTGTTAACTTAACACAAGGGTTTTAAGAATTATAAGCAACTTTGATTTCATGGGTTATTAGTTAATAATTAGATAAGGTTTTAATATTATTTTTATCAAAATCAGTTTCACATATATTTCACAAATTAATTCGGAACGTCTACCTACCAGGGTTTTTGGAACGAATCAAAACTCGAATGTTCATATGACAAAAATTCTACATGACAGAATGTTCATATGACAACAACTTGTCGATATACGGGAGCCTTTCAACTTGTAAATTCAAGAAAATGTCACATCAATTAACTGACCTTATTCATTGAAAATTCGCGATTTTTTCAGACATCAGCCCAAATTTTAGACATCAGCAAAACAATAAAGAAATTTCGATGCAATGTTTAAAAGGCAAAAAGTGAGCTGCGCAACGTATAAATTCAATTTAGTGTCACCTCAATTAAGTGACCTTATTCATTAAAAATTCGTGGATTTCAGAGACATCAGCTTAAAATTTCAGACAATTTTGAAATGAAAATTTTAGACAATTTCAAAACAAACTACGATTTTCTTCGATAACCAAATTAATAATTTTAACCGCGTGTTAAACAATATACAAAATTGTGTGGACCTCTGCGCAGACTATTATTTCATCATCTTGAATTTTAAACTTGTACAAAGTTATCAAGAAAATCTTTAAACATTTTTGATGGACGACATTTCTGAACGTTGTCTCTCTTATATTTGTATAACATAACCAATCCAATAGCTAAAAAAACAAATTTCCGATAAATTTTCAAAATGTGAACCAACCGGTTAAAAAGAGAACTAAATTATCGTAAAATAATAAATTGGTAATTTTTTTCAGTTTCGTTTGAATTTAATTTAAAATGAACAATTAAAACAACAGTACATACAAATTTTTCTTCACTTAACATAGCAATAGACAAAAATTTCGATAAGGTGAAACAAAATTATATTCCAAAATGTTGCGAAAAATTTAGTTCAAAGCGAAAACCGAGCGTTTTTTTTTTGAATTATGCGAAACTCTGCAGAAAATGGCTTTCTTTTTATTGTGAAATAATAAATTGTGTATTTTTATTTAGAAGGCACGGTTCAGAAAGTATAAATCTTTAGTCCATATTTTCTATATACGTAAAGGTCGGATTTGAGCTCTTGGATTTTCGTGAACTTGTATTACTCCCGTAGTTCTAAATCAGTGCGATTTGGAACACCACATGCTTCTACTAGTATTACTTTTCAACCTTGAAATTATAAAACTTGCCTGATCTAAGTAATCAATTTCTGGTTATTTCGAATTAAATTTATTTCAATTAAACATATATAAAATAAATAATTAACATATATAGAATCATTAACAAATATCATTAAGGGGGTGGTGATAGTGATTTTTGGATTTCAGAGGCTTCGTACGGTTACACAAATGGAGACTGGACATTTTTGAAAGAAACATTAGGAAGATCTATCTTTGATCTCGCGATTCCATTAGAAAGTTTAGTACCACTCCCACCAACCATCTGGTGAACCGCGGTCGGTTAACACGAGTCCTTCAGCTTTTTTCTAAAAAACAAGGATCCTAGAGCTTATATCGGAAAGTTTTGAGATTTGGTGAGAATCCGGAAAATTGTCTGAAATTAAGTGTACAGTTCATTTGGTTGAATGTGCCGAAAAAGGGTGTTTTTCGACGTTTTGATTAAAGGTTTTTTGGTGGAAATGCAAGAAACTTCATTTTCGGAATGTAACAAGCCCAAAGAGTGATGAACATCTTGCAGGAATTCCTTATTTTCGACTTTCGACCTGATTGGCTGTAAATTGACAAAAAAGTGCGCGAAATCGACAATTCTGAATATGAAAGTGAGAATTAGGAAATTTAAATGCCACCAAAAGATTCCTTGGGTACGGTTTGCTGAAACGATATTAGCAACTTTGGTCTGATTTTGAACAGAAACAGTGCTAGAGATCAAAAAGTAATTTTGATGAAAAAGTTTAATTTTTTTCTAGAATCCGCTGTGTTCAAAATCAGACCATAGTTGCTTTTACCGTTTCCAGCAAACCGTACCCAGACAATCTTTTGGTGGCATTTCAATTTTCTAATTCTCATTTTCATATTGAAAATTGTCGATTTCGAAATTCGAAAAAGTACTTCCTGCAAAATGTTCATCACCCCTAGGGCTTGTAACATCCCGAAAATTTCGTTTCTTGCATTTCCAATGAAAAAGCCTTTCATCAAAACGTCGAAAAATATCCTTTTTTGACACATTCAACCAGATTGCTGACTCCTGAGGCAAAAATAAACAAAACAGCTTGTTTACACTAAAATTCAAACAATTTTCCGGATTCTCACCAAATCCCAAAACTTTCTGATATAAGCTTTAGGATCTTTGTTTTTAAAAAGAAAGCTGGGGGACTCGTGTTAAACCGCGGTTAACCAGATGGTTTGTGGGAGTGCTACTAAAATGTCTTATGGAATCGCGAGATCAAAGATAGATCTCTCTAATGTATGTTACAAAAATGTCCAATCTGCATTTGTCTAACCGTACGAAGCCTCTGACATCCCAAAAATCACTATTACCACCCCCTTAACAGATAAAGAATAGATCCAGATAAATTATTTAATTTGTGTTACCGTTACATTTCACACTTATATTCTCACACCTTCAAACCTATAAATGAAACTTTAACAATCACCCACTGTAGGTCAGTGTCGTAGACAATGATAAAAACGCGCTCAAGAGCATCAACAGCCTTCAAAATCATTGGGCATTTTAAAGCACATGTTGGCATGCGAAACTCACAAAACAAGGAAAAATTTTGATGGAAGATTTAAAAAAATTACAAAAACTCGAAAATTAACCGATTAACATAAACAAAACGCATTCTACAAATCTCACTTCTCCATTTTACAAAAATTACCGGAATGTTTATGACAGATTGAGATCAGAAGCCTTCTATATTAGAATATTGGTGTGTATAGACCAAATCTGAACATCCAAACAAAAACTAATTTTGAAACAGGGCAAATATTTTTTTTTTAAATAAGGCTGGAATTTCAAAAACTTTTTTATTGGTAGATTATTGCTGAATTTCACTTGTGTGTTAAATGATGAAAACTTAAATCTTTAAAATGCATGATCATGTTTAAATAAACGAAAACGTCAGCAGAAACTAAAATGAAAATATGAACCAAAATAAAATTTTAACAGAAAAATCTTGGCAATAGCTTGATTTGGAAAGTTTTTTTTATCATTTGACAGCTTATTTAAATTTAAAAATTGATAAATAAATTGAATCTGATTAACAGGAACTAACCTTAAATATTTAAGTAGAAAATTTTATTTCAAACACAGTCAATTATTTATTTACTTTGAATTTGGGTAAATAATCTGCAATTTTTATCAAATTTTTTCTGACATAAATTATTTCAAACAATGCATACAAACCAATAGTAAGATAAATCAGTTTGTTTCACTTAAACTATATCCTTATGTATAAGGCGTTATACTGTAGATAAGTAAATTATATATCGTTATATAATTCGACTCTCTTATTTTGCTCGTTTTATTTCTTAAAATTTTAAATTCTGTATTAATACAAAATGTATAATTATAGATTATAATTGATTTATCAAAAGTATTTATCTATATCACTCGACTTATATTTCATTTGTTATCATTAATTAGGAACAAAAATATTTGAAATTCATAATATTATTATTTGTTTTATCCATTCTAAAAGATGATATTAATTGAACGCATACGAATCGTATGATACGATTAATGTTTATTCATGTTTAACTATTATTGAAATAACGTTGCATAAAATATTATAATATTAATAATATTATATTATTGAATTAAATTAACTTGCGTTATCAGTGTGATAAATTGTATCGTGAAGTTGAAAATTGTAAACAGGGTTATCTAGAATAATAAAATGATGAAACAAAATTCTTAATTCGCATTTTGTACTATTCTGTATAGTCTATTCAGTATAGTCTATACTTATCGTTGATCTGGTTCTGAGCGGTGTATATTCTTGCGTAGGTTAGATTTATTTTATAGCATTAATCATAATAGGGCCATGTTAAGGCTAATCCGCGCACAGAACCAAACCCATGACTACTACATGTACTGTACGATATTTTTCGAAGAAGTTTTTGTTGGGTTAGTTTAGGCAGAAATTAATTTTATCATTCATTAGTCAGTTGTCATATAATTATACGTATATTGTTTGTTTGTTGGCCAGATATGTTATATGCATTTTTTTTAGTAAAACTACATTTATATCTCTTTATATAAGCTTTCGATTTATTTCAAATAATCGCAGTCAAAAAAAATATCTGACGATGATTTGAAATGAATCGAAAGCTTATATATCCCTTTGTCACCTTTTGGTTAGAATGCGTAGCCACAACGTTTAAATCACACGTTAAAAGGAGTAGTGGCTACGCATTCCAACCAAAAGGTCATAAAGGAATATAGGTAGTTTAACTATAAAAAAAATGCATATACGTATTTTTTTCAAATTCTCAATTTTGGAGAATTGTCGATCTAATTATAATAAAAGAATAAATTTTTGACACATAAACTCATACATGTACATGTTTATATAATATATGATATATTGCATATTTTATCAAAAGATCGGTCACACCGTATGAGTCACACGGTATTCGTCCAATGTCAAAGTTCAAGCCTTAAATTATTCACCGACAAAAAATTCACTTAGCGCTAACTTAATTCTGACTGAAATACCAAAATATTTTCATCCTTCTAAAAACAAGGTTTGCGACTCTGAAGTGTTCGGTTATGCCATCTGCCTTCTCGCCCACAAATTTTTATAAAAATGAGATGTAAACGATTAATAGTCGTAAGGCTATTATTGCCTCATCAGTATTTTCTAGGACTAATATTTCTCAAAATAGGGCAAGCCAATTACATCTAAATAGGTCGCGTTTTTTTTAATGTAGTTATCACACTACACAGTTAGACAGAAAATATTCTGTTTATTAAGGGGGTGGGGAAAGCGACTTTTTAAAAGCATTTACAAATAACAAATCGAAAATAAAAATATTTTATTAAATTGCTAATTTAACTAACCTTTTAAACCCGTTTGTAAGCACTCACTTATACAAAATATTATTGTTCAAAACTCAGTGACGAACAACTCGATACGAAACGGGTGCAATTAGGTTATGATGCTTTTTTTGTTTCTTGTACTTCAAATCTTTTCAATAAAGTCTTTACAATTATCGGAAAAAAAAAAGTCGGGAGATTAAGTATGCCCCCGGTTCAAATTATGCATTTTGCCACAGCATAAAAGTAACGGTTGTCATAAACTAAAATAAACAATTTTATTTCGTATTTGATTCGCAAATGAATTCGAAAATGAATGCTAGATTAAAATTCAAATTACTCTAAAATTTTTTTCGAATTTTTTCGAAAATTCCTAGAGCAGATAGAAAACTTTTCGTTGACCATCAAATTTCTCGTAGTTGATTTACTAAGAAAAATGTTTTATTTTGTTTTTCACTGTTAGCAACACAGCTATAAAATGCGGTTGACTTTGAAAATTCTAGAAAAATTCTAGAGCAGATACGGATTTCTGGTTAAGACCATTAAATTTCTCGGGTTGAC
>SCLH01000743.1:153732-173330 GCA_004367855.1 Oikopleura vanhoeffeni | reverse complement strand
AACGTTTGCAAGAATGAACACTTTAATGAATTAAAAAATAAAAATATTTCTCCATTTTTTCTTTCATATATCGCTTTGAAAAAATGTACCAATCTGCCGAATCGATGCCATCCCCTAAAGCTCATAAATGTTTCTCATCATTAGAGCCTCAAATGTGCAAATTTAAATATTTAAACAGTTATCGCCATTAATCGCAATATTATTCTTCATGAAAGACCATCCGAACCGTTGTTATCGTAAACAGAGCGAAAAACAAACATTGGAAAGCCCTCTTATTTCAAATGTCTTGCTAATAGAATTACTATAAAAAACGGTATTTTGTAGCGATAGGCGCGTTGTGTTTTGTAATTGTACAATAGATAAAATACACATGTGTAAGTATCATTTGACTCTTGCTTCGGGTAATTTTTCTATACTGAATTAACAAATTTGTTTAACTATATAATATAGTCTATATTTCGAGAAAAATGTATTTCTCTGATTACTGATCAAGACCATCTTAATTTTTCCCTTGCTCTGAAAACAATCGTTTCAAATTGGTATTTTAACTGTTAGAATAATTTCTTATCAACACAAAAGTCAATTTTTTTAATCGAAGCAAGCATTGTACGAAGAGAAATATTAACTTTCGCAGACGGTGTTTTAAACGCTGATGCGTTTGTAGCATTGAACATTGCATGCAGTTGGAGGTTAAGAACTGTATTTCTCGATCACAAGTTAGAATTGAAGACGGTTTTGCGCAATTTGATTTCTGTAAAACTCAGAAAAATCCGATTAGGACCAACCCCAGTCTTTAGTTACATGTGAACGTATTTCATTTCACTAAATGCAGTGATTTGAGGAGACGATAATTCAAATTCTTGGTTGGACGTGTAGCGGTTCTGTGATTTCGATAAAAAAATTTGATTTTAGAAACTACAACCCAGATTCATCATCACCATTAAAACTGACTTCTCAGTCTGTTTAGAAACATTTAAAATTGACATTGTTTTAGTTAATCTGTGACGGTTTTCGATAGGTTTTAAGTTTTTTTGGCTTTGAGTTCAACTCACGCTTCATTCAAGTCACAAAATAGCCTTATTTGAAACTTTTTGAGAAAATCAATCAACTACCACGGTATGCTGTGGTAATAGATTATTGTTTTTTTGCAAACTATAATATTTTTTCAAAAATTTGAATTTAACTAACTTTGATTTAAACTTCAAATGTAAAAAAAAATTAGTCAATTTTTTTCGATGCTTGTATTTTGCTATGAAAAGTGTATAGACGAAAATTCGACAGAAAAAGAAACAAAATAACTTCGACTTCTGATTAAAAATGCTGCAAATTGATATGAGGTGATAATTTTCGCGTTTACGATTTTCGAAAACCACCCCAAGTCCTGGCTTTACGGGGTGGGGAAAGCAAATAGAATTTTTCAATCGGCTCTCCATTTCTTAACATAACTAATTATCTGTGAAAATATGAAAAAATCACTTTCCACTGTACATCCATTTCCAACTAAACCCGACTATAGAATTTTTTTGAAGACGATATTAAGGGGGTACCCTTAATAAATTTCAAAGATTGTCGGGTGTAATGCGCTAAAAAGTCCCGTTCCTATTTTGCGTACTAAAAAATTTCCTTGATATGAAAGTTTTTTTTGATGATAAATGGTCAAAAATGCCAAAAAGTAGAAAAAAACAACTTTTTTTGAGATAAAAATTGACCTTCGATTGCGTTTTGATATTAAAAGATAATCTTACTATCTACAGGGTGTTAGATTTTTCCCTTCTTTTTTCCAAACTGGTTACACTTGATTTCCGCCGTTTTGATTGGTTGAATCTGAGAAAACCAACGTCTTTCTCAGATTCAACCAATCAAAACAGCGGAAATCAAGTGTAACCAGTTTGGAAAAAAGAAGGGAAAAATCGTACACCCTGTATAGAAATGGCGCCCATTACACCCGCAATTTCATTGGGATTTTTTATTAGCATAACATTTTTAAAATTTAGTGCCAAATGGCACTTATCGAATAAACAGCCGAGTGTTAAAAATTCCATCGATAGTTTAGAAATGATAATCGCACGACCAAGTCATTAGTTGACATACGGATATTTAAAAGATACCAAAACATTGAATATGTGATTCTGCCTGATTTTTTATGAAGAGTTAAAAAAACTACTAATAAAAATTTTTGGACTTGATTTGCGAAAAATTTTCATAATTTTTCAAAAAAAGTCGACAAAAAATGAGAAATAAACATATTATGTTTTTTAAACAGCAGTCAGAAAATATGAAGACATGCATGAAAAAAGTTAAAGTGGCTATCTTCCTAGCTTTTATTCATAGATTTCAAAAATACGATCAGAAAAAATTTCGGACAAAAAATGCGGAAAATTTTTATAATGCTTTGATTTTTTTTGAAAATTTAACGAATTCAAAAAATAAAGTTATGACTCAAATCTTCCCTAAAATAAGCAAAAATTATTTCAATAAGTAGATGCACATTTATTCTGGTTCAGCTAACGATATTAAGCAGAAAAAGTAAGCTTACTAATTAATTTCGTAAGTTAAATTGACTCCAGTCTTCCGAGTCGATGCCACCCCCTTAAAGCCTTAACGTTGGGGTTAAATTGAATCATTCGGATCATTTAGTCATTTTCTTTTAACATTTCGGAAATATTTTTAGCCTTCTAGAAATTTGCATGATTTATATTTGCCAATTGTCCAAGATAAATATTTGCTTCATTTCGAATAGGTGGTAAAACTGCATTTCCGCCATTTTAAAATTTATTTAATTTAACATAGATTTCATGGTCAACGTTTGTTAAAACAATAATTGTTCTCGGTTTATTTTTCGGTTAAAGTTCGCTTTCTGTTCATATTTAGTTCAAATAAAGTTCATTCCTAAACTTCAAATATTTTTCATTCTTTTTTCAGATACGCATATTCAAAAGTAACCTAGCGAAATTATAGTGTTTTGTGAATTTGAGGATAAATTGAGGGTAAACAAAGATTCTAAGCAAAAATTTAATTTTCGTGGCCGTCACTTTCGAGATAGGAGCAAAAATTCTAACTTTAATTATTATGGTTTTGAGTCCTCTATCTCTAACTGAAACACCTACCGACGTTAAAAAGTACCAGTCAGGGCGCTGTGTACCGGTCAGGGAGCGAGGACGTTTTACTAAAAAATTGATCGGAATATTTCAACTTGAACCCTGAGATGAGTTTAACATTCATCTGAGCGGTTCGAAAATTAATTTTTCTTATATCTTTCTTATTTATAAGAAATGAAATCAACAGCTAAATAGCGTTATGACAAGGCGCTTGTCTCAAATTAAAAGACAAACATTGACAATTACACACTTATAAGTTAAAAATTAAAGAGCAACGCACTGTCCAATTAACACGCACTTATTGTTCTGAATCATAAAAAACGTCTAAAAGAATATTGAAAATTAATGAAAACTATTGAAATTGTTACGTGGTGAACATTGATGCGGACAGAAATTTCTTGAGAGGACATGAAATAAAAGAGTCAAAAAACCCTGAAATATGAGCACCCCATTTGAAATTTTTTCATAGGTCATAAAATAAGGTCGGCACGACAAAAACTTTGTTTGCCTCCGGTTACTTATTCTTTGATATGGAAAATCATGAATTAAAAAAAAATATCAAAAATTATTTCAAAATTTCATCCGGAAATTGTTCAGAAAGGCCAAACTGTTTTTTTTATTTCCTATTCTTTTATTTAAGAATTGTACTTGAAATTTATTTTCATAATCCCAAACTAAATGCTAGGCAATAACAGTAACGGTTTAACATTTTGTACACGTTTCTTCTACAATTTTAGATAAATTTTCTTTCATAGATTATTTTGGTTCGTGAATCCCTAACCATACCAAAAATTAATTCACGTAGGCAAGAAAAGTTTTTTCGGCCTAACCTTATCATACGGGTGCTTGTAATTAAAAATATGACTAACTCTGTTATGGCGTTCAAACTACCTTTTGACCGGTATCTCGAAGTATTATCGTCTGAGCACTAACTGAACATTTTTATCAACCAAAATAAGGGCTTGGCATCCTCTTATTGTTTAGCTATTTGGTCGGTCATCGGAAAAAACAAAAGCTGCATATTTGTCGAATTTTATTGAACTCTGATCAAGTTCAACTACATAAAAATCATCACACAAGCAAATTTCACTTTTTCCGATGACGGGCAAAAAAAGATGAACAAAAAAGTTTGCAAACCCCTTCTTTTCCTCATGATTAAAAGTTCAATTTATAGAATGAAGTTAACCATATATAATTTCGCTCATTCTTAATGTCAGTAAAACAAAATTTCGACTGAAAACACTTGGAAATAATTTGAAATAAAAAAACAATTTTTCAACATTTATTCGAATCAAAATCGTAAGCGCAACATCTAAAGATGAATAAAAATTTTACACAAAAGTCGCTCACACCCGTTTTTGCTCCTAAAAGATTTGAAACAGTTCGGTCATCTTTGCTCCTGATAATTCAACCCATCTGAATATATTTTCTTTGTTAATTTTTGACGTATTTTTGGTTATCAAAACTATTTGACCTAGAATTTACTGAGAATGATACGTCACGATGAAGTTAAGCAAAATTTTTTTTTGCAATTCACTGTGAATTATTTACATGAGAAAATAGTGTTTTGTTGAAAAAACATCCTTTTAACATTAGACATTATTTGCAAAACTTGTAAACTAGAATTTAAAATTGCAAGGAATGACGTATTTGGTTTTTTTGATTCTTTGTTTCACAATGAGTTCGAACTAATTCAAATTTTAATTATAGTCGTACGAAATTTAAGTTTCGCAGAAATTCGTGTAAAATAACGTACTACTAGTGTGTACACCGATCAATTTTTGGCCAAAATCTACCACTAAAGGGTGAGTGCATGTCTGATTTGCAATTTTGCAGAGCTGCCGTAGTTCAGAAAAACTTGTAGCGTCACCAATAGTTCAAAGAACATCAATTTGTAATACTAGCCTTTATCTTGTGACATCAAAGGTCAAACCCATATTTTGATGAGTGAACCCATCGTCATATACTTGAATAACACACTGAAGAGCATTCTTAGAGCACCGAGGTCATAAATTATCATTTTTGTGTGTCGTTTTTCGGAATCAGCGATTAAAATTTCCGAAATCTCAAATTTAAAAAACAAATTATAAAAATATGTTCAAATAGCAATAAAAATATTTTTCAATTTAAAAATGGAGTTTCCTAGATTTTCCTAACCTTAACTTGCCTTATAATGTTTATGTACAGGGTGTAAGGTTTTATTCTTTACAAAAATTATTTTTCTGTCGGAGTAAAATTTTTTATTTCGTAAAATTTTAGTTTCCAAATTATACGATGTGAAAATGTTTTGTTCGGCACGACGGATTTTTTCATCACAGAAAAATCACATGTTATCTTAACAAACTAATAAATTTTAAGTTCAATAATTATAAAATTCATGGCGCTATTGACTAGTTTTTTACTCTCACCTGCGTCGTTGACTTTTAAAACATATCAAAGAATTTTAATGGTTATTTTCAATTTTGAGCAATTCTTTGTAGATGCAAAACAGACCGGAAGTTCATTATTTGGATTTAATTTTTCATAGAGTTAACTTCCTCAGTTAAAGTCACAGATCATTTTATTCGGATTATTTATGATAGAAAATTCGTAAAATATTTGCTTCTAGAATCACCCCCGAATCAAATAGTTCGAAACGTATTTTTTACGCCCTAGCTCCTGATTGTTTGTTGTTTATTGTGCTCTCTATAAAGATAGGCTTACTGGATTGTACAGAATTTCCATCATCAGAAATTGAGTTTGGTAGCCCTTGTTTTCTGAGCTATTGCGTCCTTCATGGAAAAAAGTTGAATTTGCTTATTTGACGCATTTTATTGAATTCAACAAGTAATTAAATTCGATTAGAGCTTAATAAAATTTGTTAAATTAGCAACTTTTACTTTTTCCGATGACGGACCGAATAGACAAACAACCAAAGGATGCCCAACCCTTATTTATGATAAAATTTTCCGTTAGTAATTTTACCATATATTATTCGTGATAGCGATTTAATTTGCAAAATTAATTTGCGAATTTATTTTTACAGCTTAATCAGCAGCGTGTTTCTTCACGCGATATTGAATAAATAAAATTTCAAACACTTTCTCCTATTTTTGTCAAACTTTCGAGTTTTACAATTTTTTTGTTCGATTTTTTCTAGATATTTGTTGTTATCCTAAGAATATTATGCTTTCTAGCGCTAGAGCGGCATTTTAAGCCTGCAGTTTGAAATTGTAATCCAATTTACGTTCTAGTTATAAATTCTAAAAGTGCTCAGGACAACTCGATACGATATAATACATAGAAAAATTAAATAGAAAACTATGGTCCAGCTCGTCACTGAGCCAAACCCAGGTTTTGATGTCAAATTTTCAAAATGTCAAACATACAAAATATCTAACTTAATTCTCTCAATCTCAAAAAAAAATCGTTTATGTTTGAAACATGCCATCTAAGAAATAACTTAAAGGTTCCATGAATTCATGGGCTTAAATGTACGTTGAATTATCGATAGATAAGATTATAAAAGCTAAACAATAGCCTTGAAACGAAGAAACTACTTCCCTGCAAAGTGCATTCACTATGACATAAACCATTGCCAGATTTCAAAGTTTTAGAAAATAACGCAATATTATATTTANCCACACTGTAGCCACAGTCAAGCTTATTTCAAGCTCAAAATTAATTCCTTAAAAGTGCAATTAATTCCTAATGAGTCATAAGTTATGATTCAAAAGTTATGACTCCTCCAAAAATGTTAACAAAAGATTCTTTGAATAAAATTGAAGCCTTTTGTATTTAAAGTGCAATTCACAAATTTTGATATTATATTTTTATTATTGTATGATTAATTACAAAAAACGGTTTTGTAGATTAACACACCTTGAAGTTCGCGCGCGAACAGCTACCAAAGAAAGCTCTCTGGAATAATCACACCAAGAAGTTCCTGGCGGGCTTTGCCGCGGCTACGAAAGTGTGGTTTAATTGACGCAAACTTCATGATCCGTTAATCTACAAAAACTTTTTTTGTAATTAATTATCATTTCAATAAAACGCAAGATTATCACATCATTGCTAAATTTTGAATAATCTTATTTTTTTTGTAACTTTGGGCTCTCTTGTCAAATCTTTTCTCACTTTATAAATCTACCTTTGTATGAACACTCAAAATAGGGTAGTTTACTATCTGAGTGTCTTACCGTTTAAGCTGAAATGTTTAATTTAGTCTTTTTTAACGTCGAAAGCGAGATTTCGAATTTCCAAACAATATGATTTAAGTGCATCATGCATAATTGAAATAAATCGAATGCGGTAGTTAGAACGACTCAACAATTTTGCAACACAAAATGAAAGTAAATTTCAAAAACTTCTTCTTTAAGTTTTCGGACAGAAACCATACATAAAACTTTCTATTAGCCAAGTTTTTGAAGTATTTCGAAGTTTATTTCTCGTTTAAGAATATTAAGTTATGAACACTGCACGCAAATTCCTGAGAACGTTAATTTAAGGCCACAAATGCAAATTTTTATTGATATTATTTCTAAAGTCCTGACCAACCACTGAAGTGCAATCATATAATAAACATGGATTCGCGGATCAGATATTTTGTCGCATTTGAAGTAAATATAATATAAATTATGTACTCGATCAGTTATTCTGAAAAACGTTCAGATGAAACGTATTTATCTGAAATGACCAGTTCAGTGATGTGACATCACTGATGTCATCACTGATGTCTTAATTTAAGACGGCAACCTTAAGGAGTATGTTATTTCTTAAAAAATTCTTAAATTGAATTTTTTGTTGTATAAATATGAGATACTTCATTCACAAGAGTTTTCCCCAGAGAACGGTTCCATTGCAAAATTCCGCTTAACCTTATTGACTAGCCTCACCTTAAATGTACACAAAACAAAGAAAACGTGATAAAACATGTCTGATTACGGAATTGTTTCGCAATTCTTAAGGATAAGTATCAACAAAATACAAAATAAGTGTTTAAATCAGGCGTCCGCATAACCTGATCGGATCAGATCGAACTTGATCGGATCGACTTTTTTTCGATCCGATCAGGTTTTTGAAAAATGCGATCCGATCAAGTTCGATTCGATCAGGTTTTTGAAACATGCGATCCGATCAAGTTCGATCCGATCAGGTTTTCAAAATTTGCGATCCGATCACGATCAATCCGATCAGGTTTTTGAGAGTTATGCCGACCCCTGGTTTAAATGTCATAAGGAGGGGTTAAGGGAGTGGGTGTAAGATTCAGAAATCTGATACAATCGCACCTACGCACACACACAAATATTTAATAAGCATCCCCAAGAAACACAAATAAACTATGTTTTCTGTCAATTTACATCATTTTTTGAGCTTTTTCTGTGTCAGGCTAGAAAACAACAATACAAACATCTTCTCAAGAGATTTTTTTCAAATTTTTGCTTTTGACGGCCAAAAAACGAAACCAAAAAATATTGATTCAATTATGATATTAATTATGATTAAAATTAACAGAGCGCTGATTTGCTTTCTTTTGACGTGACCAAGTTAAAAAGTGCACCAAAATCCTTNAAGCATTTTGTCAATTTTCAATATTTTTGGTTTCTAAAATTTTGTCAAAATTCACGATAAAAATAAAAAGTTGACATGGCCCCCAAGAGACGCCGAATCTAAATTTTAGAAAAAATCTTTAATACATTGTCAAACAACTCTTCTGCTCACAGACGCATCATGAGCTGAAAATGTATCTCCTCAACTGTTGGAGAAGATATCTTTCGACTGAGCCTCTCAAACTGACAATTTCAAAATTTTTACTTTTTTTTCGCGTTTTTGTCTGCCGAACGCAAAATTTGGAAGAAAGGGCGCTAACGCATTATGTGTGAGACTTCTCAAGAGTCTGACACAAAACAATAATGAGAAATAGTGAAAATTGAAGGAGAAGATACGTGATAATTGATAGTGTTTTTTAGAAAGCTTTTTAAAAGAGTAGATGTCAGCGTAGGTAGGATTGTATTAGATTACTGTTAAATTCAAATATATCCAAAGGTTGTTTCTGTTAGTTACAAATGTTTTTGGAATATCACCTATGTTAGTTTGACGGGAAATGGCCTCGGAAGAGGCTTAAAATTGCGATACCCACTCCCTTAAAGTGTGATGTGAAAGAGATCCGGATATAGGCTCTTGATAAGAAAACCATTCACTTTACATTTCATAATTGAAGATACTTTTGTAAATTTTGAGTTTTCTTTATGTTATTTTTTAAATTTGAGTTATTTTTGAATTCTTGAATTAGTAAAATTTTTGGAAAAAATCGAAAAAATTTAATAATTTTAATGATTTTTACTTAATTTTAAGAAATAATGAAATAGTTAACCAAGTAGGAATGACCACTTCGAGTATTCTCGTAGGTCATGAATGACGTCACTTCCAGGATTGAATTTCCTAAAGCTGCTGTCATCAACTTTGATTTGATTGCGTTTGATGGGGTATTTAATTCTACGCATTTTGGAGATTCACGCAATTCAAACCTATCGTGAAACTTCTTAAAAATTTTCCCCCCTGTAAAAAATAATAATTATAAATAATTTTCTCAATTTTGTCAAAAAGCGACTTTTGAATTGAAAGTAATAGATCTGAAAATCTTATCAAACCTAAGCCATAGGAAACTCAAAAATTTACACTTTATTTGAAGCAACTTTTCGAAAATTTTCAAAAAGAAGCCAAAAATTTACCACCAAGCGAAAAAGAACTCAAAGTGGTAATCGTCTTTAAGGACCGACTTCCACTTAGGAGATAAGTTAACCCAGATGAGCAATTTATTTTGCTGGAGATTTTTTTGAAATTCGTGTAAATCGATATTGTCAACAAAAGTCTGACCGTATTCTCAAATCTGGATCATAGGTCCTAATTGAACGACTTTTGAAATTTGACGTGCCAAATTTCATAATATATTTGAACTCAGAATCAAAGCTTGTCCGAATTTCATTATCTCGTTCATAAACTGTTAGCCAAAAACATGAGCAGAAACATGCTCCAAAATTGAACGATAATGATTTCGCTGGATTAACTGACTCAAAATCACCTGAATTGACTGAGAATATGAAAAATTAAATCTCGAATTCTTGGAGAATAATTTAATATATCCGCAATTTTGGTAAATTAATTGTGTATACTTAAGGGGGCCGGTGCATTTTGACAGATTTGCATTTTTCCATTTATTTTCTCTTGATGGGAAACTTTTTGCCACTTCAAAATTTTAGACTAAAAACTTTATCGAACTCAAGTTGCCAATTCTCAATTTTTTTGTGTGATCTGAATATCTTCAGATTGATTATTTTTTCTTTATAAATCGTCTTTTGAAACACTCAAAAAACGTGCATTTGCTATCGAAGGTGTTTCAATCACAGCAAAATTTATTTTTTTAATCAGGAACCCTAAACTACGGTCCTGTCCACCGATGAAAATTTTATTATTTTAAATTCATACGATTTTTAAGTCAAAATAGAAAATTTATTTAAAAAAAAGTCGATAAAAACGAAATTTCGAGAGAGATATTTCCCCTTCTTTTTCCAACTGGTTAACTGATTTCCGCGCCGTTTATTGGTTGAAATCTGGAGAAAACCACGCTTTGAGATGCAACCATCAAAACGGCGGAAATCAAGTGTAAACCAGTTGGAAAAAAGAAGGGAAAAATCTACACCCTGTATATAAATGGCGCCCATTACACCGCAATTTCATTGGAATTTTTTACTAGCATAACATTTAAAAATTAAGTGCCAAATGGCACTTATCGAATAAACAGCCGAGTGTTAAAAATTCATCGATAGTTAGAAATGAAATCGCACGACCAACTCATTAGTTGACATACGGATATTTAAAAGATAACAAAACATTGAATATGTGCTTCTGCCTGATTTTTTATAGAGAGTCAAAAAAACTACAAAATAAAAATTTTTGGACTTGATTGCGAAAAATTTTCATAATTTTCAAAAAAAGTCGACAAAAAATGAGAAATAAACATATAATGTTTTTAAACAGCAGTCAGAAAATATGAAGAAGGCATGAAAAAGTTAAAGAGGCTATCTTCCTAGCTTTTATCAAGATTTCAAAAAAAACGATCAGAAAAAATTTTGGACAAAAAATGCGGAAAATTTTATAAATGCTTGATTTTTTTGAAAAATAACGAATTCAAAAAAAAAAGTTATGACGTCAAATCTACCTCAAATAAGCAAAAAATTATTCAATAAGTAGATCACATTTATTCTGGTTACTAACGAATATAAGCAGAAAAAAGTAAGCTAACTAATTAATCGTAAGTTAAAATTGACTCCAGTCTTCCGATCGATGCCACCCCCTTAAAGCTAACGTTGGGGTAAATGAATCATCGGATCATTTAGTCATTTTCTTTTAACATATCGGAATATTTTAGCCTTCTAGAAATTGCATGCTTAAAATTGCCAATTGTCCAAGATAAATTTACTTCATTTCGAATAAATGGTGGTAAAACTGCATTCCGCCATTTTAAAATTTATTTAATTAACATAGATCAGGTCAACGTTTTAAAACAATAATTGTTCTCGGTTTATTTTTCGGTAAAATCGCTTTCTGTTCATACAGTTCAAATAAAGTTCATTCCTAAACTTCAAATATCATTCTTTTTTCAGATACGCATGTTCAAAAGTGACCTAGCGAAATTAAAGTGTTTTGTGACTTTGAGGTAAATTGAGGGTAAACCAAGATTTAAGCAAAAATTTAATTCGTGCGTCCGCCTTTCGAGATAGGAGCAAAATCTAACTTTAATTATTATGGTTTGAGTCCTCTATCTCTAACTGAAACCTACCGACGTTAAAAAGTACAGTCAGGGCGCTGTGTACCGGTCAGGAGCGAGACGTTTTACTAAAAATGATCGGAATATTCACTGAACCCAGAGATGAGTTTAACATTCACTGAGCGGTTCGAAAATTAATTTTCTCTACATCTTTCTTATTATAAGAAAGAAATCAACAGCTAAATAGCGTTATGACAAGGCGCTTCTTAATAAAAGAAGAACATTGACAATTACACACTTAAAGTAAAAATTAAAGAGCAACGCACTGCTCAATTAACACGCACTATTGTTCTGAATCAAAAAAACGTCTAAAAGAATATTGAAAATTAATGAAAACTATGTGAAATGTTACGTGAACATTGATGCGGACAGAAATTTCTTGAGAGGACATGAAATAAAGATCAAAAAACCCGAAATATGAGCACCCCATTTGAAATTTTTCATAGGTCATTAAATAAGGTTGGCACGACAAAAACTGTTGGCCTCGGTAACTTATTCTTGAAGAGAAAATCATGAATTAAAGATAAATCAAAAATTATTCAAAATTCATCCGGAAATTGTTCAGAAAGGCAAACTGTTTTTTATTCCATTCTTCTTATTTAAGAATTGTACTTGATAAATTCATAATCCCAAACTAAATG
Source organism: Oikopleura vanhoeffeni (assembly GCA_004367855.1). Taxonomy (NCBI): domain Eukaryota; kingdom Metazoa; phylum Chordata; class Appendicularia; order Copelata; family Oikopleuridae; genus Oikopleura; species Oikopleura vanhoeffeni. The sequence continues at coordinate 160,785 of SCLH01000743.1, read as the reverse complement.
CTAGGCAATAACAGTAACGGTAACATTTTGTACAATTCTTATACAATTTGAAAATTTCTTCATAGATTATTTGGTCGTGAATCCCTAACCATACCAAAAATAATTCACGTAGGCAAGAAAGGTTTTTCGGCCAAACCTTATCATACGAGTGCTTGTAATTAAAAATATGACTAACTCTGTTATGGCGTTCAAACTACCTTTTGACCGGTATCTCGAAGTATTATCGCTGAGCACAACTGAACATTTTATCAACCAAAAAGGCTTGGCATCCTCTTATTGTTTAGCTATTGGTCGGTCATCGGAAAAAACAAAAGCTGCATATTGTCGAATTTATTGAACTCTGATCAAGTTCAACTACATAAAAATCACACACAAGCAAATTTCCACTTTTCCGATGACGGGCAAAAAAAGAGAACAAAAAAGTTTGCAAACCCCTCTTTCCTCATGATTAAAAGTTCAATTTAAGAATGGAAGAAACCATATAAATTCGCTCATCTTAATGTCAGTAAACAAAATTTCGACTGAAAACACTTGGAAATAATTTAAAATAAAAAAACAATTTCAACATTTACAAATCAAAACGTAAGCGCAACATCTAAGATGAATAAAAAATTTTCACAAAAAGCGCTAACACCCGTTTTTGCTCCTTAAAGATTGAACAGTTCGGTCACTTTGCTGATAATGAAACCCATTGAAATATTCTTTGTTAATTTGACGTATTTTGTTATAAAAACTATTTGACTAGAATTTACTGAGAATAAACGTCACGATGAAGTTGAGCAAAAATTTTTTGCAATTCACTGTGAATTATTACATGAAAAAATAGTGTTTGTGAAAAACATCCTTTTAACATAAGACATTATTGCAAAACTTGTAAACTAGAATTAAAAGGCAAGGAATGACGAATTCGGTTTTTTATTCTTTGTTTCACAATGAGTTCGAACTAATCAATTTAATATAGTCGTACGAAATTTAAGTTTCGCAGAAATGTTGAAAATAACTTACTACTAGTGTGTACAACCGATCAATTTGGCCAAAATCTACCACTAAAGGGTGAGTGCAGTCTGATTTGCAATTTGCAGACTGCCGTAGTTCAGAAAACTTGAGCGTCACCAATAGTCAAAGAACGCCAATTGTAATACAGCCTTTATCTTGTGACATCAAAGGTCAAACCCGTATTTGATGAGTGACCCATCGTCATATACTTGAATAACACACTGAAGAGCATTCTTAGAGCACCGGAGGTCATAAATTATCATTTTGTGTGCGTTTTTTCGAATCAGCGATAAAATTTCAGAAATCTCAAATTAAAAAAAATAAAAAAATAGTTCAAATAGCAAAAAAAATATTTTCAATTTAAAAATGGAGTTCCTAGATTTCCTAACCTTACTTGCCGTATAAGGTTTAGTGTAACAGGTGTAAGGTTTATCTTTACAAAAATATTTTCTGTCGGAGTAAAATTTTTTATTTCGTAAATTTTAGTTTCCGAATATAACGATGTGAAAAGTTTGTTCGGCACGACGGATTTTTCATCACAGAAAAATCACATAGTATCTTAACAAACTAAAAATTTAAGTTCAATAATTATAAAATTCATGGCGCAATGATTAGTTTTTACCTCCACCTCGTCGTTGACTTTAACAATATCAAAATATTTAATTGTTATTTCAATTTTGAGCAATCTTTAGATGCAAAACAGACCGGAAGTTCTTTATGATTAATTTTTCATAGAGTTAACTGCCTCAGTTAAAGTCACAGATCATTTTTCGGCTATTTATGATAGAAAATTCGTAAAATATTTGCTTCGAATCACCCCGAATCAAATAGTTCGAAACGTATTTTTTACGCCCTAGCTCCTGATGTTGTGTTTATTGTGCTCTCTATCAAGAGAAGCTTACGGATTGACAGAATTTCCATCATCAGAAATTGAGTTTGGTACCCTTGTTTCTGAGCTATTGCGTCCTTCATGGAAAAAGTTGAATTGCATTTGACGCATTTTTGAACACACAAGTAATAAATTCGATTAGAGCTTAATAAAATTGTTAAATGAGCAACTTTACTTTTCCGATGACGGACCGAAAAGACAAACAACCAAAGGATGCCCAACCTTATTTAGATAAAATTTCGTATGAATTTACCATATATATTCGTGATCGCGAGATTAATTTGCAAAATTAATTGAATTTTTTTACAGCTAATCAGCAGCGTGTTTCTTCACGCGATAATGAATAAATAAAATTCAAACACTTTCTCCTATTTTTGTCAAACTTTCGAGTTTTACAATTTTGTTTCGATTTCTATATTTGTGTATACTAAGAATATTATGCTTCCAGCGTAGAGCGCATTAATAAGCCTGCAGTTTGAAATTTTAATCCTATTTACGTTCAGTTATAAATCTTAAAGTGCTCAAGACAACTCGATACGATAAATACATAGAAAAATAAATTAGAAAACTTGATCCAGCTCGTCACGTGATTCAAACCCAAGTTTTTGATGTCAAATTTTCAAAATGTCAAAACAAAATATCTAACTTAATTCTCTCAATCTTAAAAAATCGTTATGTTTGATACATGCCATCTAAGAGATAACTTAAAGGTCCATGAACATGGCTTAAATGTACGTTGAATACGATAGATAAGATTAAAAAGCTAAACAATAGCCTTGAAAGGAAGAAACATTCCCTGCGAAGTGCATTCACTATGACATAAACCATTGCCAGATTTCAAAGTTTTAGAAAATAACCGCAATAATATAACCACACTGTAGCCAAGTCAAGCTTATCAGCTAAAATAATTCTTAAAAGTGCAATAATTCCATGAGTCATAGTTATGATAAAAAAGTTGACTCCTCAAAATGTTAACAAAAATCTTTGAATGAATTGAAGCCTTTGTATTTTAAGTGCAATTCACAAATTTTGATATTATATTTTTATGTATGATATTAATTACAAAAACGTTTTGTAGATTAACACACCTGAAGTTCGCGCGCGAATAGCTACAAAGAAAGCTCTCTGCAATATAAACACAAGAATGTCCTGGCGGGCTTTGCCGCGGCTACGAAAGGTGGTTTAATTGACGCAAACTTCATGATCCGTACTACAAAAACTTTTGTAATTAATTATACATTCAATAAAACGCAAGATTATCACATCATTGCAAAAATTTGAATAACTTATTTTTGTAACTTTGGGCTCTCTTGTCAAATCTTTTCTCACTTATAAATCTATCTGGTATGAACACTCAAAAAGGGTAGTTTACTACTGAGTGTCTACCGTAAGCTGAAAGTTTTAATAGTCTTTATTACGTCGAAAGCGAGATTTCGAATTTCCAAACAAATATGATTTAAGTGCATCATGGCATATTAAATAAATCGAATGCGGAGTTAGAACGACTCAACAATTTTGCAACACAAAATGAAAGTAAATTTCAAAAACTCTTTCTTTAAGTTTTCGGACAGAAACCATACATAAAACTTCTATTAGCCAAGTTTTTGAAGTATTTCGAAGTTTATTTCTCTTAAAAAGAACATTAGTTATGAACACTGCACGCAAATTCCTGAGAACGGTTAATAAAAGGCCACAAAGCAAATTTAAATTGAATATTCTAAAGCCCTGACCAACCACTGAAGTGCAATCATATAATGAACATGGATTCGCGATCAGATATTTTGTCGCATTGAAGTAAATATAATATAAATTATGTACTCGATCAGTATCTGAAAAACGTTCAGATGAAACGTATTTATCTAAATGACCAGTTCAGTGATGGACATCACTGATGTCATCACGATGTCTCTTAAGACGGCAACCTAAGGAGGATGTTTTCTTAAAAAATTCTAAAATTGAATTTTTGTTGTATTAAAAGAAGAATACTTCATTCACAAGAGTCCCAGAGAACGGTTCCATTGCAAAATTCCGCTTAACCTAATGACTACCTCACTCAAATGTACACAAAACAAAGAAAACGTGATAAAACATGTCTAGACGGAATTGTTTCGCATCTAAGGATAAGTACAACAAAATACAAAATAAGGTTTAAATCAGGCGTCCGCATAACCTGATGCGGATCAGACGAAACTTGATCGGATCGACTTTTTTTCGATCCGACAGTGTTTGAAAAATGCGATCCGATCAAGTTCGATTCGATCAGGTTTGAAACATGCGATCCGATCAATTCGATCCGATCAGGTTTTCAAAATTGCGAACCGATCACGATCAATCCGATCAGGTTTTGAGAGTATGCCGACCCCTGGTTAAATGTCAAAGAGGAAGGAGTGGGTGAAGATACAGAAATCTGATACAATCGCACCTACGCAACACAACACAAATATTTAATAAGCGCCCAAGAAACACAAATAAACATGTTTCTGTCATTTACATCATTTTTTGAGGCTTTTCGTGTCAGGCTAGAAAAAACACAATACAAACATCTCTCAAAGAATTTTTCAAAATTTTGCTTTTGACGGCCAAAAAACGAAACCAAAAAATATTGATTCATTATGAATATAAATATATTAAAATTAACAGAGCGCTGATTGCTTCTTTTGACGGACCAAGTTAAAAAGTGCACCAAAATCCTTAAAGTGTTTGAATTACAGAAATAATTATTTTAAGCATTTGTCAATTTTCAATATTTTTGTTCTAAAATTTGTCAAAATTCACGAAAAAAATAAAAAGTGACATGGCCCCCAGAGAGCGCCGAATCTAAATTTTAGAAAAATCTTGATACATTGTCAAACAACTCTTCGCTCACAGACGCATCATGAGCTGAAAATGATCTCCTCAACTGTTGGAGAAGAATTTTCGACTGAGCCTCTCAAACGACAATTTCAAAATTTTACTTTTTTTCGCGTTTTGTCTGCCGAACGCAAAATTTGGAAGAAAGGGCGCTAACGCATAGTTGTGAGACTCTCAAGAGTCTGACACAAAACATAATGAGAAAGTGAAAATTGAAGGAGAAGATACGTGATAATTGATAGTGTTTTTAGAAGCTTTTAAAAAGATAGATGTCAGCGTAGGTAGGATGTATTAGATTACTGTTAATCAAATATAATCCAAAGGTTGTTTCTGTAGATTACAAATGTTTTTGGATATACACTATGTTAGTTTGACGGGAAATGGCCTCGGAAGAGGCTAAAATTGCGATACCACTCCTTAAAGTGTGATGTGAAAGAGATCCGGATATAGGCCTTGATAAGAACAATCACTTTACATTCATTATTGAAGATACTTTTAAATTTTGAGTTTCTTTATGTATTTTTGTAAATTTGAGTTATTTTTGAATTCTTGAATAGTAAAATTTTGGAAAAATCGAAAAAATTTAATATAATGATTTACTTAATTAAAGAATAATGAAATAGTTAACCAAGTAGGAATGACCACTTCGAGTATTCTCGTAGGTCATGAATGACGTCACTTCCAGGATTGAATTCCTAAGCGCTGTCAATCAACTTTGATTTGATTGCGTTGGATGGGGTATTAAATTCTACGCATTTTGGATTCACGCAATTCAAAACCTATCGTGAAACTTCTTAAAAATTTTCCCCCTGAAAAAAAATTAATATAAATAATTCTCAATTTGTCAAAAAGCGACTTTTGAATGGAAAGATAGATCTGAAAATCTTATCAAACCTAACCATAGGAAACTAAAATACACTTTATTTGAAGCAACTTTTATTCGAAAATTTAAAAAAGAAGCCAAAAATTACACCACCAAGCGAAAAAGAACTTCAAAGTGGTAATCGTCTTTAAGGACCGACTTCCACTTAGGAGATAAGTTAACCCAATGAGCAATTTATTTTGCTGGAGATTTTTTTGAAATTCCGTGTATATCGATATTTCATTGTCAACAAAGTCTGACCGTATTCTCAATCTGGATCAAGGTCCTAATTGAACAGACTTTTGAAATTGACGTGCCAAATTCATAATATATTTGAACTCAGAACAAAGCTTGTCCGAATTTCATTATCCTCGTCTCATAAACTGTTAGCCAAAACATGAGCAGAACATGCTCCAAAATTGAACGATAATGATTCGCGGATTAACTGACTCAAAATCACCTGAATTGACTGAGAATAGAAAAAATAAATCTCGAATCTGGAGAATAATAATATATCCGCAATTGGTAAATTAATGTGTATACTTAAGGGGGCCGTGCATTTTGACAGATTTGCATTTTTCATTTATTTCTCTTGATGGGAAACTTTGTCACTTCAAAATTTTAGACTAAAAACTTATCGAACTCAAGTTGCCAATTCTCAATTTTTTTGTGTGATCTGAATATCTTCAGATTGATTATTTTTTATAAATCGTCTTTTGAAACACTCAAAAAACGTGCTTTGCTATCGAAGGTGTCAATCGGTGTTTCAATCGGCATTCGTTATTCATAATACATGTACTATATATCATAAACAGTATGTAACATATACGTAATAAAATTGGTACTGCAATGTCCCAGACATATTCTCTAGAATTGTCAATCGACTTTCAAATTCCTGAAGATCATCTTTGGGAAACTTCCTTTATGTTAAATTTAACTTTTTATTTATTTACAAAAATAAAATAATTCAATTAATTATTTTCATATATCAGGATATAATTTTTTTCAAAATACTGTGTCAATCACGGATAATATGTATAACGTATAATAATAACAAAGTACCTGCCTCTCAATCATATGCATAAGCTACCTCACCACACCTGTCGCGACAGTAGTAGTGGTACTATATAAGAGTCAATATGACGTTCACAGAGAGTCAACCGTTTCAATCTCAGCAAAAATTTATTTTTTTAATCAGAACCCTAAAACTAGCGGCCTCCAACCGATGAAATTATATTTAAATCCATACGATTAAGTCAAAAAGAAAATGATTATAAAAAAAATCGATAAAAACGAAATTTTGGCACATCGAAAAAAATAATTTTCGTGAAGAAATGAAATATCATTTAAACGGTCGACAGTTGGCTACTAATTGGGAAGTCTCGGTGAAATAATTTTGTTTTCAATTCTTGATAGAGAAGAGGCTTCGATGGATTTCTCCCCATTTTATTTCCAT
>SCLH01000743.1:82034-153722 GCA_004367855.1 Oikopleura vanhoeffeni | reverse complement strand
AAAAAGTATGATTCAGAGTATAAACAAGAGCGAAGAAACAAAACGAGAGTATATTTAAATATAGTGAATGTAGCTATTCCCAATATTTTCAGCTGAGGATTCCAAAAAAATTAGTTAAAAAATTTAAAAACTATAAATGAGAGAATTTTTCAAAATATTTCTTATTTTTTTTGACCAAAAATCACTCAACCATGTCATATTTTCAAAGAGCATATAAAAATATAATGTTATCTTGTCGAAAAGTAAAAGTAGCCATTTTGTAAAGTTTTTGTCGTTGATTTGAAACAAATATTGATTCAAAATTTTGAACGAAAAATAACGAATTTTCGTATTTCGGAGTCTTTTCAAAATTTCTTATATTTTGTCAATTCGAAAGTTTATTCGAACTCAAAATTTTTTTAAAAAGCAAAATTCGAAAATTCTGTAGTTACAAAAGTTGCCTGGAGTATAACATTACTTTGGTGGTATATTGAGAAGAATATATACCAATTAAAGTTTTTCATGAAGAGCTCATATCCGAATCTGTCAAAAGGCACGCAATTCTTATAGAAAAAAAAATTTGGCAATGATATTTTTTATATGCGTGATTAATGTAAATTTTCAAATTAGCAAAACACATTCGGTATAAGGTACATCATGAATCACGATTCGTGATCTATTTAAATTGATCAGACTGATAAAAGACGATTTTAAGAAACAAAAAATATAAAAAGAGTTTATTTTTATTCACTTATCAAAAAGCTAGTCTAGACATTGTCTGACAAAAATTGTAACAAAACAATGCTAAAAATTGCTAAAAATTCTGCAAGTTATCGATTTTTGACGTTTTTCGAATCACATTGACGTAGTTGATTTGGTTATGTATGAATTTCAAGAATCCTTCAACTTAAAGTGACTTCGTATTTCCAATAGTTTCCGGGTTACCGATTATTCTTGGTTAAAACGGGTGAAATGTACTGCTACCGACTTGAGAAAGTCTAGTTCAACAACTCATTAGCTCTAAAATGACCTATCATATCTCCTATTCACACTTTTGTTAATATCCCGGCTCTGATAAGGAAACGTAGTGTGTTTTTAAGAAGTAGGGCCGGGATATTAACAAAAGTGTGAATAGGGGATATATATCGAAAACGATGCCTATGTGTTTCAAAGTGACTAACGTAATCACAGGATTCTATTCACAGGACCATTGAAATTACAGGATTCGTATTCTTGTGACGTAGTGATAAAATCCGACACATAGGCATCATTTTCGATATACCTTCATGCTATCTGTATTTTTTCAATCTATTCAATACAAAATTGAGGTTTAATTTTTAAATATCTGAAAAAGTCTATCACTCGACTTCTTATTTTTGAAATGTCTAAAATCATTCGTTTGCAATTGTCTGTTGTTTAACAATACGTTAACAAAACCACTCTGATCTCAAGAATTTGCTGATATAACATAGTTTATCAAGTGAGTTAACTAATAATTTTTTTAGTGATATCAATTTCATATATTAACCTTTACATTCTTCACCCTTGTTGTGTGGTGAACACAACTCTCGAAAAATTCTTCGATTCCGGGTGACCCATAACTTTGTAGAACCACTGGATAGTGGTTAACATCAAAAGGTAAAGTGAACATTTTTGGGACACACAATCTCAGTTTTGTATAAAATTTTTATCAGTTTTACCACACTGTACGAAGTCAACGGTGGAATGTGCATGCATGCTTCTACCGAACATCATCAGGTCGAAATAGAGACGAAATTAGGATCGAAAATAATTTAAGGCCCGTTTTGAAAACCATTAGGTCAGATTCATTAATTATGATCAGGAATCGTGATTCACGATTTCTAAATTGAAGCTGAAATTGAATCAAAATTAAGGCACAATAAATGACAATGGAAAACAGTCTCGACAAAAAATTGAGATCAAATAAGCATCATAAATGAAGGTATAAAATTTTCGCCGGGTCATTTCTCCCTATCTTTTGCTTTGAAAAATGCGTAGGCGTTAAAATATCTTTTATAACCGAATAAAAATGTGTACAATTGAAATATGGATGTGTTGATATCACACACATTGTCAGAAAAATACTTTCATAATTATATTGCTGTCAATGCAATAATAAAATTTTCGAAACATTTAGAACATACCCTATTAATTTTTCATAGAATTTTCATTAGAATTTTTTATAAAAAATATTAAATATTTTCCGCCTAAACATTTTTCTATAGTTAAAGATAGAATTTTATAAATTCCCGGCGAAAAAATCCCGGTGAATATAGTATACCTTATATAAATGTGTATGAAAAAACGTCGCGTCAGAAAATTGACACAAAATAAGCGTCATAATTTATGGACAATAAATGGACATGGAAACAGTATCGTCAGAAATTAACACCAAATAAACTGCATAAATTTTCTTTGCAAAATAATTGTCCATACTAAAAGCAGGCAAGCATTAATTTTTATTAAGAAGCTTTGAAGTTTAAACATTATAGATAAGGAGCGAACCGGGCCAAAATTTAATTTTTAAAAAGGAGGAAACGGTATAACAACAGAAATTAATTACAGTCGAAATAACCTTGAAATGCTCAAGGCGATAGATGTTATGAAAAACCCGATTCAAATTTATTTTGAGAAATTGCACGTTTACAGCATTAATTAGGAGTCGGCATCCGAGCATACCACGGACGACAACACCCTTAAAAAGACCAATTCATAATTTCTATTTATTATTTTTTGGCAAAACACAAACTTTAAAATTTTTTTATTGATCATCTAATTTATGTTCAGGAAACTGGCGAGGTCAAAAAAATATAATTTAAATATACAGTACGCAATTATTTCATATTATTTTTTGGCCTAGTGGGTCATTAATTAAATAAATATTTGAGTCAAGACTGGAAAATGTCCAGAAATAGAGCGGCTTTCAACAAGTAGTGTGATATGATGGCGCCAGTATCACCCACGCTCACTTATTTGTTTACTGTGGTAAGACATAAATTTATCTGATTTTTTGAAGAAAAGAGGATCTTAGAGCTGAAATCTAAATTTTTCTGATAAAGGGGGTGGTGATAGTAATTTTTGGGATTTCAGAGACTTTGTACGGTTAGCAAAATGCAGACTGGACATTTTTGAAACATACATTAACATCTATCTTTGATCTCGCGATTCCATGAGACAGTTTAGTACCACTCCCACCAACCATCTGGTTTACCGCGGTTAAACACGAGTCCCTCAGCTTTTTCAAAGAAACAAGGATCCTTAAGCTTGTATCGGAAAGTTTTGAGATTTGGTGAGAATCCGGAAAAATGTCTGAATTTTAGTGCATAGTAGGTTATTTTTTGATGTGTGCCTCAGGGATCAGCAATTTGGTTGAATGTGCCGAAAAGGGTGTTTTTTCGACGTTTTGATAAAAGGCTTTTTCTGTGGAAATGCAACAAACGTCATGTTCGGAATGTAACAAGTCCAAGGGGTGGTGAACATTGTATAGGAAGTACTTTTTCGAATTTCGACCTGATTGGCTGTAAATCTACAAAAAGGTGCACGAAATCGATAATTTTGAATATGAAAGTGATAATTAGAAAATTTAAATGCCACCAAAATATTCCTTGGGCACGGTTTGCTGGGAACGATATTGGCAACTATGGTCTGATTAGTGGACTGTAATTATCCAAATCAACATTTTTATTGAATTAAAATAATTTAATAATTGACCAACAGAACTTTGTTTTTAGCACACTTTTCGTAATAACAACATGATATATTCTAAAACGAGATATTTACAACAAATTTTATCACTTAAAACTCCCTCTGGCCTGTGAGTCACGCTGTGACTACTTAAAACCTTCCTGACCAGTTTAAACCCTTGGCAAAAACTGTAGGGGGGCTTCAAGTGGTCAACCACTGTAGATAATTTTTTGGCAAATATAAACGGATTTCTAATTTCCTGACTTAAAATTTAAAAATCAAGTTAAAATGGAGTTTTTCCAACTGATGCAGTTTTTATAATTGTCAAACGAACGAGTTTGGTAACGAGTCTGTCGTACTGAGAATCAAAATTCAATTTGAATGATTTGATTTGAATTAACAGGAATACATCTCATACTGAAACGTCGAGACAAACATTGTTGAAACTTGTTTTCATCATGTTTGCCGAAATATGAAAAATATTGCAAATAAACATTTTCTAGATTAATTTTATTTCGGATAAATTATCAAAAATAATTGTCAGCACTTTTTTAATCAATTTTTTCAAAGGCATTTATTGAATGGAGTTAAATTAATTTTCTGAAATTAAAGAATGCTCCGAAAATGTCCCTCGTCAAAATTTGCTACAGAGAATTTTTAATATTTCGGACGATTGGGGCCTCCCTATGTATTGTGGTGATATTATTAACCACAATATAGATTTGAAAGATATGAACTTGATTGAGAAGACGTCTAATCGGGTTAGTGGGCCAGTTGTATTTTCCCTGTCATTACTATCTACACATTTCACGTAATGTTTATGTGACAAATAAATGTCGTCATCAGGATACAAACTATGGGAAGGTGCTTTTAAAATAAATTTAACTTTTGTGCCCGAAAAAAGAAAAAATTTGAATTCTTGACTATCTCCCAAAATTTTATATTTGATATTTAAACATATAAACAATTCCAGAGCAAATTGTGAAATAAATGCCTTCAAATATTGCTTTGATATTACCGATTATTTAAGACTTTTGAGAGAAGCCGCTGAAATTTTTTCAAAATTATGAAAACTGATTTCAACGTATTTGTGATTAAAACATGACCTTATAACAGATTTGATAAATTTTCTATCAAACTAACCCCGAAAATTATCTTGTTATTCTGACCAGCGCAATGTTTTAACGTTTACAATTCAGAAGATTTTCTCTGTATAAACTTGATCTGCTGACCTGTATAACGGAGTATACATTTTTGGTTAACTTTTTTTCAAACCATCTTTTTTCATTAAAAAGGCATAAAATTCTAGTAATTTGGAAAAAATGTGTGCAATACAAAAATGTTATGCAGCAAAAAAGAAAAATTTGACTGAATTACATAACATAAACCAATCGGTGTTTATTCACAAACTAAAAATTGAATCAAAAAAGAAACATTTCCTGAATTTATATTTCACTTGTCCTACTGATTTCCGCGAACGCACTTATCATAACAAACGATAAGCAGTTCAATAAAACCGACCGAAAATTTTGTCGACCAAAAATGTACTCTCCTCATAACACTTCTCCATATTATTATGTATCTTTGTCTTTTCCATGACAAAATACCGCAGGTAGACGTCACTATTATTAAAAAATTCATTTTGGAAATAAGCTTCAAAACAGCATCTAATGGCTAATGTTCAACTTAACCTTCTTCGGTTCGAATCTCCTTTCTTTTACGTAAGGGGGTGGTCTTTAATAATTCAGAGTCAAAAACGAATATTAACGCGATGTTTATTTTAGGCAAATTTGAAAACATACAATCATATATAGGGAATTTATCCTGATTTAGGGTCGCTTTCTGACCTGATCCTCATTTTTGATTCATAATTATTGTATTTGATGAAATATAAGAATCTCGAAAGAATCGTATTTGCGGATTGTCTGTCTGGTACTTTCTACCAAAAATCAGGATTTATCATAAAAAATGCAGTGATTTTATCTAGAAAAGTTTCGACTTTGAAGCGCTTCCAAAAAATCACGGCAAATTTACTTCAAAAAATCGTAATTTTCTGTAGAAACCACTGGAAAGACAATCCGCAAATTTTATTTTCAAAGATTTTTAATACAATAAATATTACTCAAAAATGATGTACAGGTCAAAAAAAGACCCTCAATCAAAGTAAATTCCTAGAAGGGATATTTTTGGTCTTTTTTCCCTAGATCAATTTTTCCTGGAAATTCATTTGCGATTTTTACATTATTTCACCGCCCATCTGTAACGTTAGACACGACGCGGATATCGGTTACGTCCGAAGTGACTGGTAGCTTAAATGTCTTAAAATTGATAAAATAATGCCTTTAGAGAATAGTAGAAACAAGTTGCTAGGAAGTCTTAAGTGTGTTTCACTTGACCTGAAAGATTTTCTTTTTGTTTCAAATCATAAAATAAATTCAGGAAATTAAAATAGTTTCAAGACACTAAAAGCATATTAGTTATATCCCCTTTACACACTTTGCTTAGTTTTTGGTCCGAGTGTGTTAAAATCACCCACAGTCGCACCAAAAACTAACCAAAGTGTGTAAGGGGATGTATGATATAAGTTATATCATATATCATTATGATATATGATATAACTTAAATTATTGATAACATTATATGATTCATATAACTGGAGTGCGCAGCGGTCAAAATTTTAAGTTCAAATTAAAATGATGAGACCAAAACGGAAAAAAAATCTGGACAAAAAACTACGAAGAAATAGAATGAATTTTTTTTGGCATTTTGGCCAGGGAAAATGACGGTTAAAATAATAAATCGGCATTTGCAGTTTTTCCGCAGTCTTCCGCATAGTTCTCACTATGCGGATCTGAAAGCTATGTGAATTCTGAATAAAATGAAAAAATAATACTAAGTATTCATAGGTATTGACCAAAATATTGTCAGCCTATAAAGTGTTCCGCCGGCACATTTTTTTTGTCAAAATGACCAAAATTTTCGAACATTTTATTTTCCAAAAAAAATTTTTTCAGAAAATAGAAAATTTTTATGTGAGTACGATCCTCGCCACAAGAAAACTAAAAAATTGAGCTGATTATGCTCAAAAACGAAATCAGTGCTGAAAATAAGGGTTTTTGAAACTCACTTTCTGACCACTAGCTGGGCCAAAAAAAAATTTCTGCTCGGAGTCGTATTTTTCGGTGGCGATTAACCCCCGATAGTAAGTAAATGTTTATCAACAGTTTTAGTTCAGTCTGTAGGGTTCCCGCTGCGTTCCCTACATATAACACATCTAAACATGAGGGCCTTCATCTCAAAATTTGAATATACTGTGATATATGAGTATATAAATTATTATTTTTTTATAATATCATAGATAGGATTTTATTTGACGTTCGACTTAACAGCCGATTTTCCAGTTTGAGACAGAAAATCTACCTTCGTGAATTCTCAGGCGTATATTGCTGACCCACTTCTCGCTGCGTTTTTTTGCTAAATTCTTTTTCTCTTCTCACACTGAAAATGGCTGTTAAGTCGAAACGTCAAATTAAATTCTTTTCTATGATAAAATAAAAATATATATTTTATGTCTCAAAACCAAAATATATAAATGATTTCCAATCTACACAGAGGAAGTATGCATTTCTTAGTTTAAAAAAAGACCCGATGTTTTCTTGAGAATTTCATTATAAATTTCAAAAGATAACATTATGCAAAGAAAATGGTTTTTAAAGTTTTTTCACGAATATAAAAATTTCTTAACTCTTATCAATGTTTTTTGGCTATCCTGATCAATATTTTTAACGTCCTCACTCAATATAGTATAGATAATTCTCTAAGGTATTAAAATCTATTTGGAGACCTTACTTTGAGCTGCGGCCGCAGCCTGCGGGTATAACGAGAAAAGTTAAAAAGATAAGACCTTGCTTGTTCTTTAGTTTCTGAGATCAAGAATAGACTCAAGTTTTCTGGGTATAACATTTTCAGTTGTATATGTTTTATATACATATAAGAAATTTTGAAAGTCAAAAATGAGTATCGATGTATCAATAACCTAACAAAAAGTATCCCTGTGGAAAACCCTTCGATTTCGAGTCATTTATTTTTGATACCGCTTTTCTAACTTCCGTTAGAACCCGAGGACTAAAAGGTTACTTTTCGCACCTTTTTTTTTGAAAAACATCAAAAGCAAAAAAACCTACGTCTGAAAATGAGCAAAAAAATTGCTTTACAACATTGGTGAAAAACATCGATACCCATTTCTGGCTTTCGAAATTTCTTATTTCAAATCGTTTTTACTAAAAATTGAGATTATCAGAATTTTATGTTTCGTTACGACTTTCGTTGTGACTTTCGTAAAGCTATCATATTTTAAACATAATTTTGGCGAAAGCTGTTCGTTCCTTCAACTGCTTAAGGGGGTGGTCAAATGTGTAAGGTGATTAATTTTTCCTAGAACGTTCAAAAACTTCTGTATCGAACTCGATAAGTGATATTTTAGAGCCTTACTTACCCCCGAAAGCACGATTCTAGGAAAAAAGTTCTTTTGTTGGCAGTTTGATTTTGACTTTTGAATAATTTTTATCGCAGAAATATCAAAATTATATTTTCTGAAACTTCATTGAATTTTGCGTCAGATGAGATCTGAAAATTAAATTTAAAATACAAATTTAAAAATAATATTTTTTTCTCGCCAAAAATTTAATTTTGACATGTGACTACGACCACTCTGGAAGACAACTAAGACGTTTAATCAAAATTATTTGAGGAAAGTTTCATGGAAGATTGTTCAACCTATGCGGAGGTACTAATCAAAAAAGGAATTTTAAAATTTTTACGTAATAGGTACGTTTTAAAAACCCATGATTCTAAGGGTAAAATAACCATATTTTTCGAAAATTCTTTGAGTTAAGTTTTGTAGATATTTTTAATTCTGTCATTTGAAAAAATAAATCAAGTCCATAGTATGGACTCCATTGTATGGAGTCGATACCTCTTAAACTCCGGGCTCAGTTACATTTTCAATTTTTAACAGAGAAAATTTTCAACGGAAGTGACCACCAGTGCGATCAACTTTGACCCTGACTCGACGCCTATTGACTCAAATATTTCATATCTGGTGGTTTTATATCTTTCTTGTTTCTACATTCAGCGTGAAACCGACTACAAGACTAAGTTTTTGGCCAATTTTGCGTTGACCACCGCCTTAAGGGGGTGGGATCGACTCGAAAGACTGAAGTCTATTTAAATTACGAAAATAATTTGTAAACTAATTAGTCAACCAAGGTGAATTTTTTTGGGATCATTTCCGTTAGCTGAACCAGGACAAATGTGTTTCAGCTCATGATAATATTTGTTTAGCTTTTTAAGAAAAGGTGTGAGTTCGAGTTCTCATTATTGAATTCGTAAAATTTTCAAAAATATTCAAAGCATTAAAAACATTCTACGCATTTTTTGTTCATAATGTTTTCTGATAGTTATTAAATTCTCTGGGTAAAACAAGAATGATAGCCATTTTAACTTTTTTCATACAGTATGTATTTTTTTATTGTCGAACAGAATCTCAAATATCCGGGAGAATCGTCTATAATTTACGGAGAATTCTCCCGGACAGTTAATATTCTGTTCGACACAAAAAAAAAACATACCGTAGATGCCTTCATATTTTCTGATCGCTGTTTGAAAGATCATAAAACTTTTATTTTTCAACCTTTTGTCAACTTTTTAAGAAATATTATGAAAATTTTCTTCAAATCAAGTTCAAGTTTTCTCAGTGATTTTTTTAACTCTCCATAAAAAATCAGGCGGAATCACTTGTGAAAGTTTCTGGTATCTATTAAATCTCCGTTTGTCAACTGATGAGATGGTCGCGCAAATATCGTTTCTGAACTTTTGATGAAATTTACAACACTTGTTTGTGACACCGGTTAGTGCCATTTGGCATGCAATTTAAATAATATTTATTTGTGCAAACAAATTTCAATAAAATTACAGGTTTATCAGGCGTCATTGTTTTTGATAGTCAGGACATTTTTTAGTACTGAATCACAATTGAAGGTCATTTTTTTATCTAAAGAAGTTGTTTTTCTCTATTTTTAGCCATTTTTGACCATTTTTCATGGAAAAAAACTTTCATATTTAGGAAACTTTGTAGGAAACTTTATAATGTGCAAAACAGTTTGAGAACTTTTAGACGGAGTACAACCGAAAATGGCTGAAATTTTTGGATATCGTCTCAAAAAAATTCTGACGTCGGGTTTAGTTGGAAATTGAGTTTCAATGAATAGTATTTTTTTACATTTTCACAGATACTCAGTTATGTTTTCAAATTAAAAATATAAACGTTTGCAAGAATGATGACTTTTATTGAAGATAAATATATTTTTTTTTCTTTCATATATATATAGGCTATATAATAATATATAATATCCCTTTATCATTTTTTGGTTAGAATGCGTAGCCACTACTCCTTTCAACGTGTTGATTTTAACGTTGTGGCTACGCATTCTAACCAGAAGGTAATATAAGAAAACTATAAGCCTTGAAAAAATTACCCAGATCTGCCGGATCGCTGCCACTCCTTAAGGGGGTAGAGCAGCCGATGGGAAGACTGCTAGTGTCAATTTAACTTCGAAATAATTGAGTTGGTTTATTTTTTGTGCTTAGTTATCGTCTAGAGCTGAACCAGAATAATGCTGTTTCAGCTCATAAAGTCTTTTTTTATCTTATTTTAGAAAAATTTGAGTTCCGAAACTTTTTTTTTGAATTCCGTAATAATTTTCAAAAAAATATTATAAAAATTTAACGCATTTTTCACCCCAATTTTTTTTCTTTTTTTTTCTTAAAATCTGCGGAATCAAAACGAAAAAATAGCCAACTTTAACTTTTTTATGCATGGTTTACATATTGTTTCTGAATCCTGTTTTAAACAATCATAACATGTTCATTTGTCATTTTTTGTCGACTTTTTTAAAATATTATGAAAATTTTTCAGCAAATCAATCCAAAATTTTTTATTAAGGTTTTTTTAAATTCTCCTTGAAAAATCATGCCGAAATCTGTTGTGTACTTGTCTGGTCATCTATTTTGGGGAATTACGCTATTTCAACCGATGGAATGGGTCAATCGAATATCGTTTTGGAAGTACTGATAACATTAACAACACCTTGCTTGTGACAGCCAGGTTTGTCGCCCATTTGCACGCAATTTTGGAACAATTTCTTTTTTTTCAAAACATTTATCATAAAATTGCGGGTGTACATTAGGCTACTTCAACTTTTTAAAATCAGGACAACTTTTTCAATATTTAACCTTAATTGGAATGGCCTCAATTTTTTTCCTAAGAGCTGTCTTTCTCTATCTTTTCATGGAGTAAAAAAAACTTTCAAATTAACAGAAATTTTTTCTGTGATAATGATTCTCCTCCCATAATTTAGGTCGCATTACACCCGAAAAAAAAAATTGCCTTGAAAGTTTATAATCATCGCCTTTAAAAAAATCCACATACCGGGTCAAGTTGGAAAAGGAGTTGTTATGAAAAGTGGTTTTGATATTTTTACAATACTTTAGTATGTTTTAGAAATTAAAAATATAATGTTTTGCAAGAGATGAAACAACTTTTATTGAAGATAAAAAATAAAATAAAAAATTTCACATTTTTTTCTTTCTAAAATCACTCCGAAAAAATGTACCAATCTGCCACATCGCTGCTACCCCCTTAAATACATTAAAATTAATTTCACCGTTTTTTAGGAATCACAGAAGTGTCTTGAAAGTTTTCTTCTCATTGCAGCATTTTGCGAACGTCAATTTTTTAATTGGATCAAGTGCATTTAAATTAGCTAAAAGTTTTTCACTATACCTTTTCCAGACTATAATCAAAATATAATTGATCTTTCGTACATATCCTAGGATATTTGCTTTTTATCAATATGGTCAAATTATAGAGGTGTTGTATAGTGAGCAAAACATGTTTTTTTACGATCAGTAATGCAATCTTTCTCGACTTTCTGCAAGCGACATTGAAGTCTACAAAGTGAAATTAGCTTCAGGCTGTAAGACTATTCCAGGTTAGCATAAAACTTTTGAGAGTATTTTATTTGAGAAGCAGATCGTGGAGACTAACGTCATCACCAGACATAGACTGCCGAAATTTATAGAAAGCTGTGAAAATATTATTGATGATCGTCCAAGATTACGAAACAAAATTTCAACATTCCAAATCTGATCAGATAAGGTCAACCGAAAAAAATATTATGAACATTTTTCAACTAAGCAGTCAGGCAGTATCACGGGGCTAAAAAAGGTTCGTGAATTGCGCATGTTTCATTCAATTGTTATAAAAAGAAAGTTTCTTCACGTTTTTGGTAAAAATAAGATTTGAACAACAGCTCGACCAGCATTAGAGATTGAGTTATTTACTTTGAACATTTGTCTAATTAAAAAAGAACAACTGAATTCACCGTGAAAAACTGATGAGAAAAATTCAAAGGTTCTTTTCAAGTTACTATGGCTTTTTGACCATAAGTTGTGGTGAAGTAGCAACCTTCTGTACAGTATAACATTGTATAACAACAATTTTTTAAATTCAACAAAAAATTTGAATAAAGGCAATTATAAACATAAAAAAAATACGTTTATGGCTGTTGATTTATTTTGAAATCAGGTAAGATTTTAGACATTTTTTGGGTGGAATCGCAAATTCTTTGTGAAATAGTCTATGTTATATGAGGGCCGATTGATATTCGAGAACAAACGTATGATTTGTTGGTTTTATTTCCGGGTTCTCAATAATCGCCAGAGTTATATTAATTTCCTTTTCACCTCAACAAGGCGCGAGGACAATAATTCCGACTACAAATTTCGTACAAATCCCTGAATTCCCGAAAAATGTTCTTAATTAAGGGGGTGGTCGAGGCAATCTGGACCTTTTTAAACTGCGCCTCAAAAATAAACGGAGAACAGTAGTAACTTCATTATACTTTGTATGCAAAGACAAGGTTTTGATGAATCTTTGAGATTAGGAAATAATTATTTTCCATGTTTGGAATAGGCTGTCCAACCTCTAGAAAAGTGCCAAAAATTAATCTTAAAATTTTTTGTCAGCCTTTGTCCATGACCCAATTTTTACGATTTTTCACGAATGACCATTTTATCCACGTGGGAATCGACGTTCGGGCCCGGAATTTTGATTTTTTTCCTAGGTGGCGCTAAATCGCAAAAATGATCATTTTTTTTTAAATTTTTTCACAGTATTCATGATCATTTTTGAGGGGGTATCCCTCATGAAATGAAGCTGAACCAATTTTCCAGATTTTATTTTGAATATTTTTTCTGAAAATATGGACAATTTGAAGATGACTGGTAGTATTTTTATGTCCATACTTAGCCAGGAACCTACTTTTTCATCACTTTGAAAATATCTTGTCTTAATTTTCAGCATTTTAATCAAAAATTATGGAGTTTTAGGAATTAGAAGTACTGTTTTGGAAAAGAAAACAGAAATCGAAATTCAAGTTTCGATAGTAACAGCCCTCCGCGAGGTCAGCAGCTGTTAAATAATATATGTTCCAATATTGTGACTAAAAATCGAGAAAGAAATAGGCTCTTCCGCGAGCCTCTTAAAATCAGCTCAGAAAATCGTTTTTTGCGTCTTCTGGACCGAATTTAACTCGAATTTTTCAAAACGATAGTCACAGACCTGCGTATGTTTCTTGTGGTTCATAAAATCGAAAAATAATTTTTTACCCTCAAAACTCACGAAGAAATAGGCTTTATGCCATGAAACATGACTCTACTTTGACACTTGTTCCTGATTTGTCGAGCAATCAGTAATCCTCAATTATAGTTTGGGATGTGAGATTGAGGTTCAATGAATATACCAGGCTAAACAATAAGGTAGCACAATGTATATTTTTCCAGATATTTGCCCTCTAAAAAAACAAGAAAACGGCATTTCTTACGAGGGGTTCCCCTCTTTTTAAGAGCTCCTCGCGTCCTAAGGTATTATTTTAATTCTAAAACATCACTTCTATCGATGAAAATGGTCATACCTATGGTCGTATCTAAAAATTTGGTACATCTTTCCGAGATTTGATAGTGTAATTTAATAACTTATCAAAATGAAGAAATTTTCTACTTTTTCTGCTGAATTATTGGCATAAAATTGCTGTGATTAAAAATTTTCTTTATCCCAAGAATTTTACGAAAATTGTAAACCTCGCTTGATTTGTGTTGAAAGTGAAACTTGTTAAAAGTCCTTAATCTTGAACAATGATGACTAATTTAAACGGTAGATTTTTATGTTTTCAAATAATGTTCTCATGCATCTAGTCTAATTATATTAAAAAAGTGCTTAATTCTTTTGATAATTCATTTAAGTTCACTTTCAAATGTCAGAAAAATGTATCACATTTTCAGATATCACCAACTTTTTTTACTAGAAGAAATTAAACCAATAAAATGATGTGTTAATCGATTGATAATTGAAAGATGACTTGGTACTCTCATTATACAAGCTTTAGCTGTTCTCCAAATTTTCACCACCAGTTTTTTTGTATCCAAAAGCCACTCTTTTTTGAATTATGAAATTGAATTAAAAATTGAAAAATTTGTCAACATAAAAAAAAAAAAGACTTTTCATAAACCAAAACAAACCCCTGATATTTCCCAAAAATAAGGCTCTAAAAAAAATATAGATAATTATAATTATATATATCGCTTTATATTGCCCGCCCTTCCAAAGATTTGGTCCCTCAAAAAACACGCGTCATGTGGAAAAACGCAAGTTTATCCGATTAAGTTGTAAGATGTAGCTCAAATGAGCCACAATTATCTTATATAAACAATTTAAAACATTGTTTATTTGAATAGGACCAATGTTTTTAGTTTTTTTTTTAAGTATTACACGAAATTGTTTAATTATACGTTTTACTTGTTAAAAAATAGAAACAAAGGTCTGAGAAAACATAGAAACCAAGGTCTGATTTTGGAACCAATTTTTTATTTTTTTAATATATTACAAGATATTGTGCCAGTTTGAGCTATTTTAAGAACTATATAGGCTTAGTTGTTTTTGAAACCAGCGTTAGTTTTCTCACACCCCCGTGTTTTTTGAGGGACAAAATCTTTGGAGAGGGCAATAAAGGGATATAAGTTCAATATATTATATTGATATTGATACCGGAAACTTTTGAAACATTTTAACAAGATTTTTAGCCAACATTTTCATATAGTTCGGTTTTAAAGCCACTTCTTTGATTGACTTCTTAGATAGCTCAAAATGAGCACAACCATTCACAGAAAAATAAATTGAAAAAAAGTTCTGAATCAGACCATTTTTCCCAATCTGTGTAACAAAATTGATAATTAAACAATTCAGTCATCTCAGAAAAAATCGAAATGGTCCGATTCGGACCAATTTCACTTTATAAGTTACTTAATATTTTTGCTTATTTCAAGGTTTTAAGGAGCTCAATCGGATGAGTTGTTTTCAAAATCCAAATTCTACAAAAATTTTGGCTCAAAATCTACCTTAAATGTTTTAGGAGGTTCTGTAATCGATTACGATAACTTATGATATATAACTTATATATAATATATATATAATATAAGTATGCAATTATATCATATATAAGTTTATTCTCAGCTGAGAATATCAAAATAAGGTTAGAAGTTGGAACCAAGTGTCGGAAGAACATTCTGTCTGAGGTCAACTTCCATACACCACTAAATTGAAAAATATCCAATTTTGAATGTGCACTCACTTTCTTCATTATTTTTCTAACCCATTGGCGCCAGGGGGTTAAAGGGTTTTTATGATCTTGTCGGTAAGAAAAGGGTGAACATTCGATAGGGGAGTTAAGGGAGGCCCAACACTCTGATTATTAGATTGTTGTAAGTCTGTTGATTAGCCCGGGGGTGGTGGTGCTGCGCTTATGCCCTACTCATTCATTTAAAAGCAACAAATCCTTTATCTAATAAAGAACCGCCAAAAGAGAAATTTTTGTATAATTTTTAAAGGGGCTTTTTTTGGGGTCATATTTCATAGATTAAAATTTCAAATGAAATGAAAAAACCAAATACCACTTTTGAGAGAAATTTAACTAAAGAGAAACGATGCACTTACGAAGCTTGGCATTCTTGGTGACAGGGACATTTACATATGATGATTACGATGGGTTAAAATGTGGACTTAAAGACTGGAAGACGCAAATGCCTAGTTTTAACCAGAGAAATTTAAATCGAACTTGGAAAAGGGCCAGATTGAAGCTTTTTGGTGGTGAGGATGCGTCAGACAGTTGGAATTGGGTCGCGCACGTTTCAGAGATTGGATATAGAACAGGAAAATGATTTAAAATTATGTCTGACCAAAAAATTGAGAAAAAATCAATTTGGAACTATTTCAGAAACAGCTATTTGGTGGTTTACCGCCCTTTATCTTGAAACTTATCTGGTTGAATTTTTTTTTATTTGAAAGCAACGTTTCGACATTCCATTTGAAAGCTTAAAATACACTTGAAGGTCCAAAAAGTTAAATTTTTTTTTATCATGAAATTTATCTAGTTGAAAATTTCAACTTGAAAATTTCAACTTGAAATAATATATTTTTTTAATCAGAGCAACTTTTCGATAATTTCCAGCTAGTATCACTTTTGTACATTTATAAAATTAAGAGTGCTATTTACAGTTAATAATATACTGTATAACATTGGGACGTATATAGACTGTGGTGAAGAATAGGGATTTGAAGCGATGAGTGAGTGTAGAGGCCGCCTACCGGCCTATAAGGGACGGTTATTTCCCAGTCTAGTACATTCTCACGGTTTTTGTCTTCATTCCTTTGAACAGCATATCCCCTTGGAAAGTAGATTGTTAAATTCTAGTTTGGTCTAGTACATTATGTACGTGAAGTAGTACCAATGTACTAGACCAAACCATAAAATAACAATCTTTTCCTAAGGGGATATAGTTGAGACCTTAAAATTTGAGAAGTTATACATTTGAGACGTTATATATTGATGTTATATCATCCTTATAACTTTTTTGGTTAGATTGCGTAAGCTACTTCCATTTTTTTAAACGTTGTGAGCTACGCATTCCTAACCAAAAAGTGATAAGGATATTGAAGTCAAGCAAAATAAACTTTTTCAGGATATTTATTTCCATCGATATTTCAAAAAAAAAATTTCAGAATCTTACAATTGTCATAATAACAGACGCCTGGTTGACATTTCGGACAAAATTACCGATTATCACTAAAAAACGAAATGCTTGTTATTTATCAGTAGGATCATATCACCCAGATCAGCTTCTAAAAATACCGAGTTGTCTCTTCAGATTTTATCCAATGCCAACAGAGCATAGATAAACCTTCAAGGATCAAATTTGCTGAAATCAACATTATTCTATAGTAGAATTTCAACTGTCGAAAGCATTTGTTGAACATGGTTTTTGGATCGGAAATAATTATTTACTTTATAAAATAAGCATGGGTTATCTTACAGAATTAAACCAGAAGTATACTGATCTTGATTCACATCACGATTACTTTAGTTAATCGAAAAAAATACTCATCATAATTCGGGAAAAAATTTCAGAGAAGTTTTGTTTGAAATTGCTCAATTTTGAAAAAAAAATAATAAAAGATAATTTCATAAATAAAACTTAATTTTTTTCCTTAGTTGTGTTGATTTGTTAATTTTGAAGAAAGTTATTATGAAGAAAATAATCAGAAAACAAAATTTAATTATTCATATATTTTGATTAGCTTAATTGTTTGAGCAAAAATCGATATTTGTCAGACTCGCAAAAAGACAAGTGTTATAAAACTGAGTCTAAACCAATATCTATTTTATTCACCCAATCAGTAATCGGCGCAAAATAGAAGGTTAAGTATTTAAAATCCGAGCGACTTCTAGTGATTACAATTTTTCGTGAAATATTACTATGTTTAGTAATAGTTATCGCTAGTTATTTTATCACCAGGTTGTGTAATCAATATATTAATTTCATAATTTGGCCAATTCAGATCGACTTTCACCTTTTGAAAATATGTAGTTTTTGAAACAAAGACTATGTTACATAGTCCATGTAACATAGAGAATTAATTATTGTTATACATAATCAAATTAAATATAACGATAATAATTCAAATATAATAATCATTAAATTAAATGTTTAGTTAATTATTAAATAAAATCAGAATGCTGAATTTTTCTACTGTCTAGCCAAAAAAGAAAATTTCATCATTGAAAAACTCCTTAATATTTTTTTTATTAGTTTTATTTCCTAAACTTGCCTAATAGGATTGTGAAAATAACCTAATAAACACCCTGAGTTTGCTTGCAAGACGTATTTTTTCAAGCCATCTGTTTGTAAGTATGTGAATCACAACTTGCCGCATTCAACATGTATGGATTTTCAGACAAAACAATGCGAAAAGCGAAAATTGGCAATATTTTGATGACCCAGATCTTGTGAAGTCATCAAAATATCGTAAATTTTCGTTTTTCAAATTGTTTTGTCTGAAATTCAATTAATTATTACAACTGCAATTTTTTCTCCACAAAATTATTAACATATGGATTGAAATAAATACGTATGACGATTTTGAAACGATTATTATGAGAACATTAACAAATTAACTGTATTTAACTTGTGTTATGTTAAAATAAGTACAATATAAATGGTTTTCCAGCTATAAAAAAACTTTCGAATCAAAATCAAATCCAATTGTTAGAGGTGATTTTTTGAATTGCTTTCATGTTAAAGCTGCGATTATTTTCAACCGTACGAATCTCTCGATCAAACAAACATTCTAAGCAGTTTGATCTCCCCTTTCGAAATCGAGAAAGGCGAAATTTTCACCTTGGTTTTTCAAATGTGATTAACCGTTGAGCTTGTATCCAATACACTGATTCAGTTTTGACTTACTCCTGACCTAGGTAACACTTCTGGAGACCAAAACAGCGGCTGCGCGAAATAAATATCGGAGGAGATCATGACAGATAATTTTTGAAAAATTTAATTTTGATATGCTCCATTATAAATATTTTCCAAAATCTCCAGCAGTCAATCAAATTCATTTTTTTTATTTTACAATGATTTTTCAAAGATAATCATGCATAGTAAACGTGCCTCAAAGTTATTTACAAAGAATGCACAAGTCAAGTTTAGCAATAATATAAAATCTTTGAATTTTCAAAATTAAATCGGCAAATACAATATACTTGATTTTTCATAACTCATTATAAACCTTGAAAATAACTTTGTACATTCTTTAACCCTGAATATTTAAGAATATCAAATATATAAATTAGAAATTTTTGCCTTCTAAAAACATTGTAAATAATGAGGTTGTGTTTGTAAAATAAATTTTTTTGACCCAATTTAATGTTTTAAAGTAATTAAAATTTATTATATTTAGGGTTGTCGTATTTTATGTTAGTAAAATTTGGTCATTAATTTTTATTACACAAGAAAAACATGATTATTTGGAAGGTTTTTAGAGGGTTTATATTCACCCGCAAATTTATTTTCAAACAATTTAATTATAAAGATTGTACGCAGTAATTTTAGAAGATAATAATTATTTATGAAACGTTTGGTGGTGAGAGAGCCATAAAGTACATACGCGGACTATTTTCAAAAGGCTTTTGCAAATTGCAATTACCTGATAGTGACCAAGATATTAACAGTAAGTCTTCAAACCAACCAAAGTTATTTTGTAAAGTGATGAAACAGTTTCCAAACCGTTTTTATTATGGTTTTTGAAAACGACTCATCTGAATAAATTCTTTGCTATCTCCAACTGACCACACACATTACGTCAAAATAAAAATGTCAGAATCGGATCATTCTCCAAAATTATCTTGAAAATATTTATGAAAACCTTTTTAAGGTCGTAAGTTGAGAAAAAAATGATCCGATGCGAATCAATTTTATTGGATCAATAACAGCAAAAAGTTTCGATTAAAATTTGTTGATACTTTGAAATACAAGAACATCGAATATTCTTATTCCTCACAAACTTATTGGGCAGTATATTATTGTCAGTGTTTTTGAATGAAATTAGCTGAGTCAACCCTTTCATTTTCAAAATAAAACAACGTAGTATTTTTTTGTTATGAAAGAAGTCCCTTTTGGGGCATGATATACAAATTTTAAAAGATAAGCTTGATCCTTTCTTGAGAATTTGTATTCTGCAAGGATAGCAATTGTTGGTGTTGAGTATATCTACCAGCCGGAGCTTAGTCTGTCTTATCCGGTTAGAATTTGCACGTCTATTTGGATTTCGTTTTGAATTCAAATTTTATTATTTTCTGTAAATTAAATTTTTTGGAAATTTCATGTTTCAAAATTTTCGTTTTCTTTGGTCATTAATTTTAAGATTTAATTTCAATAAAAATGAATTTTTCATGAGAGAACTTTATCATAAGAACTAAAAGAGAAATTGTACTGTGATCTTCGGCTATAAAGACAGCTTAATGTTTGACACATTGGTTCTGATTCCAAATTGTCCTAATTTCGAGAACAAATCTAATATTTTTTGAAGCCATAAAACTCAAATTAATTTTGTCCGAAATCGAGACCTGTTTTTGCCATTCACCTTAAAGTTGTCCTTATGCGCCTTTTTGTTCGTATAAAGGTACACGTTGAAATTAAAACCTAAGGTTTTGGCCAAATTTTCCTTATAGAGGATGTTGTTTTAGACGCACACCTCAGTTTTAATTGACATTGTCGCAAAATCATCGTATAAACCAGGGTTGTAAAAGGGATCATCTCCGATCGGATTTTCTATCCCCATCTCCATTTTTTGCCTATCTTTTGCTTAAACCTACGCAAAAAGGGGTTGGAAAACCCACGCAAAAGCCATTCCTTTTACTACCCTGGTATTAAAAGTTTCATGAAGTTTGGTTTCAAATGGTATTCTAACTCTTTCACCGAATTAACATTTTCAAAAATTCGATTTCTGACAAGTTAATTTAATTTTTATAAAGAAATCACGAATCCAAACTTTTTGATTTCAAATTTGAATAATTTCTGTTCAAACTTGATCGACCTAATCAAATTTATACTGAAACGTTGATTCTAGTCCTTTATTTCTTGTCTTCAACCAAAATGAAATCAATTTTGTAAATTTTTTTTCTTTCATTTTGGTTAAAGTTCTAAGTTATTTTATGCACAACATTGCGTCGAAAAACTTCTAGACTACTAGACACAAATTTTCATTAATAAAGTCTGGTCTTTATTATAATTGTTCGGTTTAAAATTAAATTTTTCAAATATGATTCGGAAAAAAATTCATTAGTCTTAAACCACGGATAACTATTTTGGTGATTATTTACAAAAAAAATTTTTAAACAATTCTGCTGAAAACAAATTATAGTAAAATAAATTGGGTTTTAATGATAAATTAATAAAGTTGACAAAATATACGTTGCCAAATTGGCAATGCCAATTCAAAAATTGATATTTTCAACGTTTTGGTTTATTTCATTTTCAAGACTGGACTGGACACTCAAGACTGGACACTGAAGCTCAATTCTCTAAAATGTTTTTGGAAGAAAAACTTTCGATGAATCTGTCCTTCGTATTTTTTCTATCATTCTTGAAAATGATATAAACCAAAACATAAGAAAATTTTTTTTAAGTAACTTTCATATATAAACCTTGAAACAACCCAACATTGTAATATTTTGTTCAGTTCACTTAATTATTTTAAAAATCTTTAGTTTGATTTTTATCTCATGATTATTAGCTACCAAACCCGATAAATTTTTTTTCGAATTTGGAAATTTATTTGAACTCCACCTACCTCAAATAATTGTAATCTAAGTAACCGGCCGGTGCCGATGCGGTTAACGGAAGTTGTCAGCCCCCGTCACGTACACTCGACATTAAAATTAACCACGCTCACCCATGGAAGGCAAAGGCCAAACTCAAATTCTCGGCTTATTTATTCTTTGAAAATTGAGAAAAAAATAACCGATCTGGTTCTGCAATTCATAAAATCGGTTATGAACAAAAATGAAGTGAGCATGTTCAGTTTTTACGTTAAACGAGATAAAAAGGTTTCCAAATCAAATATTCGGCATTTTGAAACGCTTATAATTTTGTATTTACTGATGCTAGAAACAATTTAGTTACATATTTTGGAAGCTAAGTACCTCGAGAGCTAACCAACGCCATTGTTATATGTCTAAACGAATCCGTTTACTGGGCTTAACTAAACTATTGTTTGGTGTTTTAGCTTCAACAGCGACTGTAGTTCAAATTTTAAAGCTGAGAACAGTTCACGAGGTACTCGAAATTCATGGAAACTGAGTCGCTATTTTTTTCACAAAATTAAATTCTCGTGCAAAGTTTAAATATTTTTTTGGGCGAAGCATTAGTATATATATTCTGATTCCACATAAAACAAACGAAATTTTTTTAATCCCGCACTGACGCTTTAAAGTGTTATTCAGAATAGCGAATTGCTATTACCGATAAAAACGTAGTCTTTATTATACAGTAGTATGGTGGGATTGAGTGCTTTAGGTCTTTCTTGCTCTTGATTCGCTTGGAGGCAGGGGTCGGCAAGACGCTCGGAGGCAGGCGCTCGGAGTGACGAAATAGATTGGTCAACGTCATCTAAGCCTCAAGGCCACTGTCAACGCTTTCTAGACCTATTTAAAAGAAATCCGAGCAAGGATTCTGGAAAACTGGTTAGGGGGATATAATATTAATTCTGCGAAACTGAGGCCAGATTTACCAAATTGCTTTTCGAACCAACTTTTCACAACTGTATTATTATATAATTCTCACTTTTGAAAATGGAAAACCCGTAACGCCAATAAAGACTATATTTTAATATAAACATTATAATATTAAATATCACAAAAAACAACAAAAAAAAGTGACTGTGACAGTTTTTATCCGATAGATTGTATCACAATTTTTTAGCATAAAAACTCATAAGAATTTATCTTATGCAATTTTTTTGCTAAAGTTTAGGTTTTCAAATTTTTTAGAAATATTGGATATTTGAATTTCATTGTTAAAAATTGTGATCTAAACTTTTATAAATCAAGTTGGCTCAACTAAAAGTCGACACTTTAAACCAGACATTTAAACCCGGAATATTGTTTCAAAGTTACCTTTTTCATTTTTTAACAGACTCAAAAATCAAGTTGAGGCATTTTCCTTTTTGTTACAAATTAATTATTATTTAGCCATATCAGTGATATGATATCACACACGAAATTGTGACGTTTATTAAAATTCAATTTATTATAAACATTCATCACGAATATTTTTTTAACATTTCGCCTTTATTCTTACACTTTCCATTAGATATATGGATTACCCGCCTCATAGTACAAATCCTAAATATTTGAATGATACAAACAACGCAAATATTAGCACCCAATCAAAACCCTTGATTGCGGAATAGGCCGATTTCATTGGTCAGATGTAGAAAGGATCAACCAATCAAATGCTCAGATTTCGCATTTTCAAATATTTAGGATTTGTACTCTGAGGGCGGGTGATCCATATGAACAAATTGAAACACATCAGGTCAAACGCCTTGTTTTGATTCTGACGTCTGCTTGAAAATTAAGTGTAACGAAAGTGGGTAACGATTATCGATACTTTATTCATGGTTTTTTCAGGTAAGTTTTTCAAAACTTAGTCTAACAAATGTTTAATTAAATGAAAGAAATAGACGTCAAGTAGGGACTTATTTTTTGAACAAAGTGGTAATTTATACTTCTAATTGATGAAAAATCGATGTTATATGCATTTTTTTATGACGGCTTTTTAATGCGTGAAAAAAACTTCAAATGTTTTTTTTCACGAATTAAAACTTTTACATTTCAATGATGAAAAGAGTCCAAATTTGGATATGACCAATTATTTTTTGCAGCTGACACAGTGAATAATTGCATTAAAGCTAGCATAGGGTGTCGAATGTAAAGAGTGGGTTTCTCAAATTTTCTCGAAAATACCCTCAAAAGTACAATTATTTATATATTTGTTCATTCTTTTTTGAGATATATCATATGCTTTTTTTTAGTAAAACTTATATTTTCGTGCCTCGAATCGGTTTGAATTAGACAATTTCGAGCCCGACTCATGCTTAATTACTTAGATGCAAATCTTGCGAAAATAATTTTACTGTTAATAAACCTTGTTTCGAAAATGATTTGAATAAATCGAAAGCTCAACAAAAAATATTAGTTTTACAAAAAAAAGTATTTATTTATTAACATATATCACGATATATATGAACAATCCTGATAAGTTTGACTTTAAGCTAATCAGAATCGTGCTAAGACGTCCGATTTCAAATAAATTTAAATTATTTGAAGTCCTTTTTTTTATTTTCGTATTTCACAGTTTTAATCTTCTTAAAAATGGTCATTGCGAAAAATATGCTCAAAATATCTATTCTCAATTGTAATTATTGACAACTTTATTTCACGATTCAAGTTTATTTAAATGAATTTGAGAATGAAATTTTCGAATACTTACAACACTAAAGTTGAATATTGAAAATGCGTGAAGTTTTTCATCGAAAAAAATTCTTCCGGTACTTAGAAACGTCAAAAAATATAATTATGGGAGAAAAACATTCATTTATGTAAGTTAACTTATATATTGAAATTGCCGGAAATCAAGTCTACGAGTTAATTTTCCAGCCTTCAGCTCTCAGCCCCCTCCCCCCTTAGTGACAAAATATTCTACTTCGAGTTCCCCTGTATTGATTTTCAACGCATTTGATATGATTTTTCTAATTTGAAATATAAATTTATTTACATTGTACAACTACATTGTACAACTTAATTTTTGTAGTTAAATTGTAACGGATGGATCCTATTTGGATGACAATAATTTTATGTAAACCCATCGATTTGAAGCAATAAAGATTTATAACTTCCTAAGATTTTTAAACGAACGTGAGGTCAGCAAGAATTTGACAAACAAGAATTCAAGAAGGTTTCGACTTAACTTTTAATTAATTATTTCTGCGGCAAATTCGACCTTCACTCACTTTTTGACCTAAGGGAGGGCCTAATACTTAATAACTTTGGCGAACAAGTTAAATGCCAGCTTAAGCTTCAAGAGCGTGAGAGTTTAAGCAATTCTTGTGAAAAGGGCTTAAAAAGGGGTTAAAAATAAATTAATTGATCTGCCGGATTTATGACAATGCCAGTCAAAAAATGATGTCGACAACGGTTATTAATCGATATTTTTGTTCGAATTTTCACCCGAAAATGATCGAATTATAGTTTTTCCGAACAGCAACTCTTGCATCTTAGTACTGTAGTTGCTCATGAATTAATTATTGCTGAATTTAACAAAACAATTTAATATTTAAAATGAGCGTTTCTTTTTAGGTCTGTATTTTGGTCTGTGCGTTTCAAAAAACGGTTGCACAAGTTAATTATTTATTAAGGTCAGAAATAATATNNNNCAATGTAAAAAAAAATATTTCGTTATGACAGAAAATACTGTTTTTATAAGGACTCGAATCTAGTTCACTTTTATAGTATTTTCAGTAAGTCTCAATTCGGCAAACCAAGACTTTACTCACGTGTTCAAATTGAGATGCTATTACAAACTGCCCTCCTTTTTTCAAAAATATTGTATAATCGCAATTTTTGGAATTTTGCCGATGTGGAAAAATTTAATTGAGATTTTCCAATTTGATTCTTCTCTATTTTTACATTACGGAATTTATTAAAATTATTTGTGGATTTCAAAAAATGAATCCGACGCATCTTAAAAAATGTTAAAAATGGAATTATCAAATAGATCAAAATCCTAAATAATCATGCAATTTTATGAATTACGGCACGAAAATAAATTTAAAATATTATTGGTTTCTCATGTCATCCCTAACAACCTCGTCGAAAAGTTCATTCCAAAAAATCTTATTCCTGGCTCTCAACGACAAAATGAAAGCTTAATCAACCTTAATCAAGCTTAATTGAACCTTATCAAGAATTATAAAAACAGTGAAGTTAAGCTATTGACCAACAGAGTGCAAAACACGCTTCCAAAATGAAATGTTCCCCACGTTCCCTTTTCATTTCTCAATTTTCGTTTCCTTACCGGAGAAGGGAAGAGGGGAGCGTTCCCTTCCTTTTTGGAAGCCTGATGCAATGCCATGTTTTTTCCACGTGAGCATTAATTACCTATTAAATAGCTTTTTGCTACATTGCGATCATTTTGCATTGGCGGAGCCACGAAGGTATGATACAAATTTTAGGAAAATGTCTCTGTACAAAATATTCTTATCAAAGATTTCCTATGCTAAAAACCCGATTTCAGCCTAATTGAGATATTTTTATCAACATGACTTTATTTGGGCATTCGATTCTTCTTATCACTTATAGATAAGCTTAGCTTTAATAATCTATACTTGAACTTGTTGCTGACCAAAATTTGGTCGAAAAAACCGTTTAGAATATTTGAGAAACGTGATAAAATAGTTATGTCAATGGTATTTTGTTTCATATCGTCACACAAAGATTGTCGATGCGGTCAAAAATAGTACATTATTTTCTTTCAAACTCTGTGGTAAATAAATTATAAAATTAGCTACCGTGTGATTAATACCGAGAGATATATCTATGAGATGATCTGTGTCACCTGATACAAATTATACCGTTAGTAACTCGGCTGTTATCCCTTTAGGAAGAAGGTTGTTATTTTTAAGTTTGGTCTAGTACATTTTTACTAATCAAGGTAGATAATGTACTAGATAAAACTAGAAAATAACAACCTTCTTCCTAGAGGGATATGGAAAACGATATTTTCCGTAGAAACTATCAGATAAGGATAGGAGATCGCTCTTGCTTGCCTCCCTGATTTGAATTGTACATTACGAGTCGAGAAAGTCGTTCCGAGCGGTATTCTTGCGTAGGTCGAAGTTATTTAATAGCATCAATCATAATAGCGCCATGTTAAACCTAACGCGCGCTCAGAACAAAACCCATGATTACTATGATAAATGTTTTCTGAGATAAATATTTCTAGAATCATTTATTTTTTGTAAAGACTTATCGCTAGCATTGCGCATGGAAATGTAAAGTTAACATGGAGACAACTAATGGCATTCCGGAGTTAAAAGCATAAATAAATGATTTATGAAAATTCAACATCTGGTGGCCAGAATATGCCTTCCTAATTTTTTGATTCGTCTAAATTTAGGTTTTCGAAATTTTGAACACGAAAAACTGAAAAATCCCCGCAAAATTATCCCATCAATATGTTTTTCATGAATGAAATATGAATTTAAACTGCAAAAACAGTATACCTAAGGTTTCCGTGGAGGTCACCGCCGTTTAACACGTTCCCCCATGTTTTTCAAAGACACAAAGATCCAGACGTCAGCATTTGCTTAGAATGTGACGGAGAAAAGCGTTTTCCAACGTTTTTATACAAGTTTTTCCAGTGAGAATGGTATAAATGTCACTTTTGGAATATAAGAAGCTCACTATGTCTAGAATATCCCCCCCATTATACATACGTATGTATATGGTTTAGAACATACTTTTTCGAATTTTGGCCTGAATAGCTATTATTTAAAAAAAAATGCGGGAAATCCACAATTTGAACATAAAAATTCTAAAATATAAATACAACGAGAAGGTGCCTAGGAAACGATTTTAGCGACTATCGCCTGATTTTGAAAACAGAAGATTAAAGAAAAATTTCATATACACATGTATAATGGTTTTATCTTTAGCTGTTAGAGTCTAGTATCTTTAATGATCAAATTCAGATAAAAGTAGTTTATTCCTTCACCAAGAAATTATATCCAAGGAATCGTTAAGTGGCATTTATTTTCTTATTTCACTTTTATGTTAAAAATTGTGGATTTTGTGCACTTTTTTGTTGATTCACAGCCAATGAACCTGAAATTTGAAAAAAGTACTCAACATATTCTAGACTCAAAAAAGTCTTGTATCAAAACGTGAGACAAACGCCCTTTTCGTCAAATTCAACCCAATTTCTGACTGCTTGGTGAAAAATGGAAAAAAATTCCACCTAAACACTAAAAATTCAGACCTTTTCAGAGATTTTCACGTTACCCCATAAATTTTCGATTTTAGCTCTTGATTTGTTTTCTCTGAAAAAATCTAGGGGAAACGTGTTAAACCGCGATTTACCAAATAGTAGATGGAGTTGGTACAATTTACAAATAGAATCGCGAGATCAAGGACAGTTCTTTCAAATCTATTTTTTGTAAATGTTCCATCTCAATCAGTTCGCAAATTTCAAAATCTACCGCAGCAACCCCTCGATGATTTTGAAAGAGAACGCAAGAAAATTTATAGTTCTTTAATTTCGTTCTTAAATGACCCAAAAACCTAAAAACGTCATTTTTGAGTATAAACTTTTATTTTCAGAAAGTTCAGATAACTTGGACGCCTGGATAACTCTTTTTTACTATCACTACCTGCATCAGTTTTTTGAACGAATTCCGTCTAGTCATGAAAAAAAATCCTTCGTAACCAAATACGTCAGTCGGCTAAAATTGCTTATTTTGACCTTAGCAGGAAAATAGACAAATATTTTGGGGATCTAAATAAAATGGGATATGTAACACATATCATATGTTGGATATCGCACACTATTTGAAGCTAGTCTAGCTTTTTTCTTATGCGTTATTCACGTTCAAATTTGGCTTTTAAGCTGTTTAATATTTGTTTACCGTATAGATAACCTGGAAAATAGATCGGCTTTTGGTTCATATAATACCGAGATTTGAAATATCTATTTCAAATCTCAGCAGTTTTAACTTTGAGATCTCCCGTTAATTTTGTGTGCACTTTCACATTGAACTCCCGGCAAAAATTCTTATGGCTTGATGGTCACAAAAAATTCAATTTTTTTGTGCTTGAGTTTAAGCGCCGAAACTTGAGGTGACTCGGAACCCTATTTTAATACAATGTGCATCAAAGCTGGCCACACATCACTCCAAGTCTCGACAAATCGCTTTATGGTTCAACGTTTTTTTAAACTAACGCAATATTCCAAGATTTAGTCACATTAAAGTCTATCTGATTTAAAAAATTAATTCTATAATCCAAAATAAACGTCATCAATGATGCCTGATCATATAAATTAAAGCGTAAATTATTAGTACAGCATAAACTTTTTAAAGGTTTTCTCAAATTTTATGCGTTTTAAGAAATTTCAAACAATTTTCTTAAAAAATTTGAAGGTGACTTTAAAAAATTTGAATAATATGCAATATCCTGTTCCAATCCCCTTAAATCGAAAACGATTTTGTTTTGTACAAAACGTATTGTACAACTACGTATTGTACAATACAAAATAGTTATTGATTCAAAGGGGTTGGAACAGGATATGGAACAAATTCATATCGTTAAGATCCCTCAAATATTTTTTGTTTGAGTAGGCCAAAATACGCAGTTTTAACCAATTGACGTTTCTGTTGCTAAATGTTTCCGAATCGTAGACAAGTCGACCAATGTACCATGACAAACATAATAAAAACATTTAAACTGTGTTGTGCGTCTATAAAGAAATCTGAAACTTTGTCATATTGAATTTGGATTTTTGTGCCATATCCCTCTACAAAATTGTGTTTGTAAATATCCCGGCCCTGATAAGCAAACAAAGTGTGTTCAACGTAGTTGGGCTGGGATATTAACAAAAGTGTTATAAAAGGATATGTTCGTTTTTCGAAAATTTTCAAAAAAAATTTAATAAAATATTTTTTTTTGCTCTTTGGTCGCAATTTTCTGAAAAACAGGTGTTTTATGAATTCTTTTGCAGAATTTCCTCTTTAAAGGATGTTGTTTTAGCACACCACAGTTATTCCTAAGCCTCACATGTATTTGGCTACTGTCCTACCTGCATCAATAATTTGAAAAACGTATCGCGAAAAAATAGTTAACTATCAATTTTGCAAATTACTGTTAAATTCAAATCATATTAAAATTTTTTTTTCCAAGATGATTAGAGTCGACCATGAAACTTGTCTTTGATAATTTTGAATCACTTTAAATCAAATCATCATCAAATCTGAATGTATTGCTTATTTTTTACGGTTTTGGAAATATGCTATTTTGGGCGAATATTTGAATAAATACTCCGCATAAAAAATTTGCTACCATTAACATTGCAAACTTAGTTCCGTGGTCAGGTAAATAAACTATCCACGTTTCAGAGAACCTAAAGTCAAGCAATAATATTCAGCCCATAAACATTCAAATTTGAATACAAAATTTATTTTTAACGGTATACTAAAGCTTTGCAAATGGAAAAATTATTCGTATTTAATTCGTAATTGCGTCAAAGACAGTGTGAGGTGAGGTAGGAAAGGCAAAAATGGACAATCTCAGATTTATTTATATTCGGAGCACTTTCAGTTTCTGTGCTTAAATTGACCCAGAAAAATTTTTGGAAAAAAATTATGTCCCATTTCCAAATAAGCATTTTTCGAAAATTTTGCTAATCATGAAGGGGATGATGGTTCCTAAATTGACATGTTCCCTACTGTTTAAAAAATAAACCGGGCAAGGCTTTCAGGATTAAATTTTAATTAGCTGATTTGTAAAACTAGCTTTTAGCTTCCGAAAAAAATATGCCAAATGTTTTTTGTATGAATACACTTCTTGAAACCCAACCTCGACGAGACAACCTTATTAAAACTGAAAAGCTATCTTTTCCCAGGTTTAATTTCCAAATGATTCAAAATTTTATGTTTTCTAGCATATCAATGATATGATATGATATCATCCGACCAATTTATTTTATCTTTTTCCTGAGATTACTAAAATTCTTAAATTACTAGTTTTTTAACAAAAATTGGTAACAATCGTCGGATTCGGATCAATTTTTTTAATTTAATCATTAACCAGATATTTGTGCTTTGTTTTAGCTATCTAAGAATTTGATCGGATGAGTCGTTTGCTAAAGCTGAATTAATTAAAATTTTGGGCTAAAAATCTAGTAAAAAATGACCAGGAGCCCCTGTAATCGATATGTGATAAACCACCGTTTTTAGGACACAATTTGTTCATCGGAACATCTATCACCTCCTAGGTTAAATTTGAAAATTTACTCAAGGTAGCCCAAACAAAATGAAACTCAAGGAAAGCCGTTTTGTTCAATTTCGACTCCAAACTCAAAGTGTGCTTTCATTTGTTACAGTAGACTCAAAAAAAAGCCTGATGATCACTGAATAGAAAGTTGGCTCACGTCAACTCAATATTTTCAAGTTTGAGTGGTCAAATTGTAAAAACGGTATATTTTAACATAAGAGAAAAAAACTTTCAAAAAAATCTAAAAAACGCAAAAATTTCGAAATTTTTACTGTTGTTATTTGAGTTGTTTTGAGCTTCTAAAACGTAAAGAATTAATTTGGTGCATTTGTATGCCATTATACAGTAGCTCTTAATGGAGGTTAATGATTTTCTACTTAAACATCATTAAGTTCGTTTTGTTTTTAGAACTTAATGATCTTTAAAACTTAAATCAAGGCTTAATCTCCATAATCTTTTTTTTTGGCTCTAAATCAGTAACACCTTTTTTTTGGTGTGTTATTTAGCCAATTTGTTTGGTAGTTAGTTCGGCAGAAACTTCTTTTTTGTTCTGAAAAGGGATGAAGTTTTTATCCCTGTTCAGAACACTGATCTCCAACCAATAACACACCATTTTTGGAAATCGGGTCTAAGGTATCATTAGCAAAACATACCTCCCCCATTTTTTGTGATATCACAATAAGAATAATTTGTAATTAAATCATTCAACTTTTTGTTCCTCATGTGTGGTCTATTAGACGGCTACGAGCCAGCTTTTTTTCTTGCAACGATTAAATTCATATTCACTTTAACTTAACCAGCACCTGCACGGGATGTCCTACCACTCCCATCTGGACGGGAGTGTTTCAAAACACACACATAGTTAGAGAGCGCCCGGGTGAACACCAGACGAGAAGGAACTACAGTGAGTCGATACATGTAGGGCCTTTGACCTCAGGCGGGGTTGTTGACTCAGAAAACAAACGATTTCGGGCGCAATAAAAAAAGGTTTGCCTCTGTGTCAGAAACTCTGACTTTTTAAAACGGCCCAATGGGCCAATCAGTGTGAGCAACAAACTTCGATTTGAGCATAAACACTCATTTACTTATTTTTCAGATGGTAGGCCGTTGTCACAATAAAAATTTGCTACCTTGTACATGCATATCTGTTCCAGTACTGTTTTAACTGCATTTAACCAAAAATTGCATCAAAATAATCGCCCATTCCTGGTCGTATGAAATTCTAGAACGCACCAAGGAATTCGTTGAAATTTAAAAATATAGGGGAACTATCGGGGGTCTCTTCCGATATTCCGCGACCAAAATGAACAACTTCCCCAAATATTCTTTGGTCTCCTTGTTTTCTGAAACACGCTCGCGTGCAAGGTGGGGATGTAAAGACTACAGATGTACACACAAATTTCATTATAATCCTCTAAAGAACAGGTCCCAGTATTATTATTTTAGCTTTCACGCTTCGAAATTTAATCGTCAACCATTTCGGGAGGATTATCAATTAGAGCGAGTACATTTGTGGAACCTTACAGTTGCACCGCTTTAAATGGTTTGAGCAGGGTACTTGTTTAAGAGGGTAGGGGGGATGGTTCATCAACCATAGACACATCAGGTTAAATCTTTAATTAAAAATGATAACTTATAAATATTATTTTAGTTATCCGCTAGTTTATTCTCCTAACTCTTTAACTTCTTCTGCAATTGTCCCATATAGGCCTTATTATAGTCCGATCTCAATTGGAACATTGACACAAACGGATAATGTGTAACTAATTAGGTAGTTATGCCTCATCTAGGTATTTGGACTGTAAATTAGTATTTTTTCCAACTAAGAATAATTTAATGGAAAAAAAAGATTTTTTTCTTTTTTTTGGATATAATAGAAAATATTCGAATAGAGAAGGAAAGTATTTTTTTTACGAGTAATGTAAATTAATTTTATTTGTTGTACCGTTATGCACAACAATGTTTCATTTTTAATCAATTGAAATGATGGCTTTTTCCAAAGCTTTTCAAGACATGGGCACTTGGCGGTTTGGTTGATAAGCACTCCACCTCACATCTTTCAGTCATAAATAGTTCGTAGTATGATGTATTTTGTAACACTTTCGGTCCGTCCACTGATATATTGCGCAAAAGCCAAATAACTAACTTAAACACCAAGAAGGGCGAATTCAATGGATTACATTAAGTAGCACAAAAATGAATAGTTCCGATTGATGTGTACCGATAGTGCGTACATTACGCTGTACCGCACCAGTCGGTACACTTATTCGTACGAGATTGACCCTTGTTTTCGACCCACGACCGTTTGTAGAATTTTAACCGCTTAATATTGTATTTTTTGGGAGATTCGACCATGAGGTATACAAGAATTGTC
Source organism: Oikopleura vanhoeffeni (assembly GCA_004367855.1). Classification (NCBI taxonomy): domain Eukaryota; kingdom Metazoa; phylum Chordata; class Appendicularia; order Copelata; family Oikopleuridae; genus Oikopleura; species Oikopleura vanhoeffeni. The sequence continues at coordinate 120,608 of SCLH01000743.1, read as the reverse complement.
TGAAATTTCCAATCTCGAATAAACGAACTGCGACTTGCATATAATACCTCTCTGAGTTATATGCTCTCGAACAGACTAAGACAAAATAGTGATTTGGTTGAAGGTGCTGCCTGCTGTTGAGATCAGGAAACCGGAACTCAACCAATCCCCTCTCACATTTAAGGTGTGCGAAGTGATGTTTTTATCGGTAATTATTAGGGCAGAAGCTGAAAATTCGGTACGAAAGAATTACCAAATTCCTCAATTAAAAATGGCTTGTGGAGATAATTTTTATGAGTTATAGCGGCTTGAAAAATATGAGCAAACTGTTTTTTTTTTCGATAGCACTTTTGTCTCACAAAACTTAAGATAAAAAATTATCGAGTTTGGTTAACTACTATTATTACGAAATCAAATCACTGAATACAAGAAAATTGTTCGGGTTTCCGTAATTCGGAAACCATCCTTTTAAAAATATAAAATCCCGATTTGTATTGTGGCCGACGCGAGCAGGCTTTTCGGTGAGTGATTACTTGGAATTTTGAAAAAAACCTAAAATTAACATTTAAATTGAGAAAAAATCTATATACTTTGAACTCGGGTATGCTAATCCATATAACCGCACTGTAACCGATGAAGATATTTTCCTATCAATCACAATATATTTCTCTTGAAGTCTAATCAGTCACAGGGTCTCGTGCGTGGGTGTTCGCGACACGGTATGTGGACAGGGTTGGGTCACTCTAATTATGTTTTTGTTTGCATTATTTTTGGATTTTTTATCTTGCTTTTTTTGATTACACCGGGCCCTGATTTTCGGGCAGACTAACCGGATATGGACGCTCCTGCCCATGTCGGGTGGTGGCAATATCATCGCTTTTCGATTGCTCTTATCCATTTTTCAATTATCTCTATAAGAATCTGTATCTTTGCGATAATTATGACATTAAAGCAAGAAAAAATAGAAAAAGTTTCGAAAATTAAAATGTACAAAAAAAATCTCGACTAATACTTAAGTGATTATTTTTCTAGAATATTGGTCAAGAAAATTATATCAATACTAAATATGTATTAATAATGTATAATTTGAAAATGTCTAGGTTTTGAAATATAGACAAAAATATCGAATATGTCTCTCCCGGGGCGCAATAGTGTGGTGTTTGACCACTTTAAAATCGATATATTGTTATCAAATAAAAATAAGGTTTAAGATAATTGTTTGAACTATGTGCATCAGCCTTAACTTTTTGATCGAATGAGTGTTACTGCTTTTATGATTTTTTGAAAAGTGCTCGTACAATTATGTACGAGTGGTGCGTACCGGGTTAAAAAATTATTGGTGCGTACAGGTTAAGCATTATTCTACTTTTGCAATCATAATACGTGCGGAAAATGTCGAACCACCTCCTTAAAAGCCCCTTGCATACTTATTGCCCCTTATGAAATAAAAAGAAGATTATATTTATTATATCTGATTAAAACGTCACCAGTTTCTATATAAAACATAATATCATTCACATAATTTATTCCTTTTTAAACATATATCCTTTTATCACTTTTTGGTTAGAATGCGTAGCCACAACGTTAAAATCATACGTTAAAAGGAGTAGTGGCTACGCATTCTAACAAAAAAGTGATAAAGGGATATATAGATTACAGACCTTCAGAGGACATATCCTGATTCTTTGAAAAATGCTAAATCTGAGCATTTTATCGGTTGATCCCTTTCAAATCTCACCAATGAAATCGGCCTATTCTGCAATTCACGGTTTTGATTAGGTGCTTGTATCCCGCGTTGTTTCAATCAGATTTAAATATTCAGGATCTGTCCGCTAAGGGTCTGTTATCTTTATAAGTTTAATTTTTTGCGGTACAAGAAATAAACTCGGCTTATAATCGCTGGCACTTCTTTAACTTTTTACCCTCCTCCTTGAAATTTCATAATAAATAGTTGGATGATTGATAACATTAATATCTTGCAAGCTGGATAATTGATAATGTTAATCACATCATGTTATCAACACATAAATTGGAATATTTTATTTGATATTAGGAGAAAATTTTGATCAGATTTTCACAAAGGTAATGTTTTATTTGAAACACCCAGCTGAGAGGTGACTTTCGAATAAGCATCCAAAAATTTGTGCTCCGCCAATTTGAATGATAATGAGAATCGGATTTTTGCATAACCAAGCCGAAACCTAAACCAAAATCTTGTATAATTTCGAATTGGCTCTCAGGGGACCGGGAATAACCGGTATACTCATGAAAATACCGGTTTCAGAGTTTATCATGATATTTTGACAAAAATTGCTTGATTACGCTTTTTAATTGATCTGTTAAAAGACCTGTCACAAATACTCGTATCTCATTGGTTCTTTTTCTAGAAATTTTATATCAAAAATTTCGGGGATTCTTATTAGAAAGTTACCCAAAGAGTCAGGTTTTCTAGGGAAAGAAAAAATTATTATCATTTTCTTACATAGAATTGAGCGGATTAACTTTTCACCACTCTTGTGACCATCATAAATTTTAGTTCTTAATTGATTGTGTCTTCACGGTCATTGACATTTCGTTAGGTCAATTTTTAATGAATTTGGTTAATAGATTAAAGTTTGATTGAATCAAAAGTTTTGATTCGAAACACTAATCGTAGTATAACACTACTTAACATCCCATTTACAAGCCTAATTTGTAGTTTCGGTACTTTTTTGACAAACATTTTCTTCCGAATTCTTATTCGAAACAAATCCATGATTTTAAGTATCAATTGTAGAATGCATTTTCAAATACCAAGTAAATATTAACTAACTTTCTCTATAGCGCGTGTTCGGATTCCACTAATATTGTCTTAGTGATTGTCTTGAGTATGATTATAGGCAAGGGTGCTTGATATTGGGACCGCAAAAGTTGATCGGTTTGTAATCACTCAAGCAATTACTAAGACATCATTAGTTGGATTCGAAGCCGCGCTATAGAGAAATTAAGCATTTTAAGATGGACTTAACCCCCACCTGCACGAAATGTCCTACTCCCCCCACCTGCACGAGAGTGTTTCAGAACAAACACATGGTAAGGGTGTCCATCATTAATATCGACTAATAGAAATAATGGTGGGCTTTGTTGCCGAATTTCTTGAGGTTATCTAGGTCAGTGGGAATAATAGGAAAAGTAAAGATTACAAAAATTTTGGTCGTCAGCGTGATCAAAATATAGCGATTGTTTCAATATAGCGAAATAGCTCTGTTCACGCACCGAGAGGTGGCGCCCGAGTGGTCAAAATTAATAAATGCTAACGAAAGTTTATGCCCGGGTCCAAAAGTCAGACTGTGACGTAAGTATATTTGTAGATGCATCTATCTTGTTCATGTACTGGTTTTCAAAACTGCAGTTAAACAATCCAGATAATACATTCAAAGATGATAGCATTTCCGTCTGATAGGAAATTTTCTAGAACCTCACCAAAATCTTCAAATTAAAAATAAGGGATACTATCGGGGGTCTGTTCCGATATTCCGCCGGCCATAAAGGACACTTCCCAAGAAGTATTTTGGTCCTCTGGGGGTGGGGGTTCTGTGAAGATCACGCTCGTCGGCAGGTGGGGGGTTAAGTTGGGACAGGATGGAGACTATGAAAATCGGCGAGGCGATCATTATGCGATGTGCGACGGTGGTTTGAGATCTTGTGTTTTAGAGAAACTTAATGCAGTGTATTGAATTTGGTGGTAAAAACGTTCTATAGAACGGAATTTCTCGGCCGTCCGTTGCGTGTTTGACCCCAATTTTCAACGACATTGTTCCCAACGCCCTTATTGGTCAAACGCATTCGCGCATCGAACGACCTCGTTTCTTGAATTTGATAAGTATACTTGAAAAATTTCGAAAAAAAGAAACTGACTATTATTTTTACAACTCGTTGGTTTAAATTCAAGCTCCGGAGAGTGTATCGTTCAAAAATCGGATATTAACATACACATTGAACGTTTTACAAATAATTGTTTTTACAAATTCGTCGGCGGATCTTCGGGACTTAGAAAATCCGCCGGAAAATGCTTAACTAGAGATCAAATTTTATACAATAATCTTTAATAGCCTTGTTTCTAAATAAAAACTATCAGACATTTTATTTTTACAATATTTGTCCATTGAGCAGTTTTCCAAAAGAGTGAGCAAAGACGTTGAACATAAATATATGCTTGGTGACTTACAGTAGTCGACCTCTTAAAACTCTCTTCAGCTTTTGCCTAAAAAAGGGTTTTTAACAGATCAGGGGGTTATGAGGAGCCTAGACCACAGGAGCCTAGACCAGAGAAGCGGTAAACGTCATAAATAAGAAATGTATTTATTAGCTTTCGAGTCAATGACAAAAATATTGAATTAAGATAATTTCTCTGCGCATCAAGTTTTTTTGGGGAAATTATCAAAGTCAGAAACTCGTAGTTTCATTCGGCGTTTAGCTGGCGAGTACAATGAAAACAAATCTAGTTTTATGCTAAATCGGGATCTCAAAATGATATTTTATAACTTTATAACCAATCAGTTAACCGAACTTCATCAAATTTTGAGTCCCTATTAACGTATCTCTTTACAAATTATTGAGCACCTGAGCTATATTTGAAAAATTCAAATTTGAATTTTGCGTTTCCTTTAAAAATATATTAATAATTTAGAATCTGGAACTTTTGTTGAACAAGCAGCTTGTTACAAGCTCAAACAATGAATTTTTAAATTGATCTATATGATAGACTATATCCCTTTATCACCTTTTAATTAATCTAAGAGATGTGGGCTGAAAAGAAGNTGTTAGGATTGGCTCCCGCAACCCACATCTCTTAGATTAATCAAAAGGTGATAAAGGGATATAAACCAACCGAGGAAAATTCCAAAAATGTTCGACTAGTTGGCAAAGTCCGGTTTCTCTTTATTATTTAAGTTTCATTCTAGAAAATATTTATTCTACAAGTCGTGAAAATTTTCGAAATCTTCTTGGTTGTTTTATTCATACACACGATTAAAAAATTCAATGTTTGAGTTTGTCAACTGAATTTTTTCCGATTCAATATCCCTTTAACCTTTTGCTAATCTAGCGGAGATGGTGCTGACAAAGCGGCCGTCAGTACGTGGCTAGAGGGTCTTAGTAGTGTTAGGCATTGGCTCCCTTCGCAAATTGAGCCTCTTCAATGTCATTGTCGCCGCCAAACAGCAGAGGTGATATCAAAATACATGATTCAACTAAACAGAACCAACCTCGCGTCGCAACGTACCTAAAGTAATCTACAATCCCTCACACGCCGACACCTACGCTTTTAAACAAAGCCTCTCAAAAGAGACACCTGTCAATTTTGCATCATTTTTATTTTTTAGTGCAGGCTCCGGAGAATCTACGAATAATGCAAAAGCCGCTTTTTTTATAAATTTGGCTTTGCAGCGGACAAAAAAACGCGAAAAACAAAAAATAAAAATTTGAAATGGTCAGTTTGGGAAGCTAGGCAAAGCTATCTCGTCCACCCAGTTGAGGATATAGTTCGACTCATACTGCATCTGAAAGCACAAGCTTGTTCAACAATAAACAAAGATTTTTTCGCAAATTTTCTTTGGCGTCTCTTGTGGGCCATGTCAAATTTTCATTTTTAGCCAAATTGTATAAAATGGTCAGTTTCGGGAGGCCTCAGCAAAAGCTATCTCCTCCACCAGTTTGAGAGATACAGTTTCAACCAATACTCGCATCTGAAGCAGATAAGAAGGAACCTGTTTGACATAAACTAAGAGAGTTTTTGGCAATTTTGCTTTGGCGTCTCTTGGGGGCATGGCAACTTGTTCCATTTGAGCCTAATTTTTGACAAAATTTAGAAAACAGAAAAATGCTTCTAGGAATAATTTTCTCGTAAATACAACACTTTTTAAGATTTGGGGTATTGTTAACTCGTAACAACAAAAGAAACAAATGCGAACTTTCAATTTAAATCATAAAATAATCAAGACTTTTGTTTCGTTTTCGCCGGCTGAAACAAAATTTTAAAGACAAAAGGCTTTGCATTATTTGTATAGGCCTCTCCGGAGCTGACATCAAAAAAATAAAAAAAAAATGCATGAAAGAAGGAATGGCACTAACTGCGTGTTTTTATGAGGCTTTTTAAAGAGCGAGTCGGCCTAGTGGGATTGTATAGATTCGGTTTAGAGTTTCAAAATTACCGCGAAGGTTGGGTCGTTTAGTACAAAAAATGTTTTTGGAATATCACCTTTGCTAGTTTGGCGGGAATGACCTTGGAAGAGGCCCTAATCAGCGACACCCACTCCTTGAACCCACATCTCTCAGATTATGCAAAAGGTGTTAAAGGGATATAACTAGGAACAATTCCGTGAAAATTTAGCCCAAAATCAAGTTTCTCCATCAATTCAACAATTTTGACCATCCAGACTAAAATTTCCAAAAATTTCACATCTTCAATGCAGGCATTTGTGTTCGATCAAAAACGCATGAAGACCACACAGCCCACTTAAAAAAAATTCACCGACGACAAAAAAGTTCTTAGACCAGGCATTCTAACGTTTAAAAAATGATCTTGTAAAAATAAATCACTCGGTTTCGATATCATGGAAGGTGATATAAGGATCGCGATGCGAGAATAATCCCGGTTTTGCAAAAATCAGTTAAATAATTTAAGACTGAGAGCCGGTGAGTTAAATAATAATTCTGAGATAATCGCCATATCCGAGCAAGGATTACATTTATACTGTACACACATACTGTATAACATCATGCATTCGGTATAGATTTTATAGTATGGGATTGCCAAAATGTTTAGTTATATCCCCTAAACACCTGTTTAGTAATTCGTGAAACTCGATTGCATCCGGTGAAAAAAGCGTTTTGAGTGGGTATAAATGACAGGAATTTACTGTTGCAGTCAAAAAAAATTCAACTTACAAGGCTCATATCCCATTATTACACTTTGCTTAGAATGCGCAGCCACAACGTTAAATTCACACGTTAAAAAGAGTAGTGACTACGCATTCTAAGCAAAGTGTAATAGATATGATATTATTTGGATTTGCCAATTTGTAAAACTTGCCTTCAGCTTAAAATATTAAATATGTAAAGGTATGTCTAGATACACTCCTTGGCATTTCACTTTTCCAAGACTACTTCTTTAAATGGAAAAATAGTCGTTCAAAAATCTATCACCTATGTCGAATTTTTCAATTTAATTAAATTAACGGAAAAATACTTTATAATAACTTTTCACAGGTACCCGGTATTCAAATTTAAACTTTAAAACTCTGAAATCGAAATATTATTTTTAACGGTTTTTTCTAAACAAATCCTTCAATTGCTTTAGAAATGATGCTCATACGAAAGCTAGGGAACTACTGAAGGAAAAAATTATTCCTTTTCAGTTGTTTGATAAAAACAGATCATTTCATTACTTCATTTTGCACAAAAATTGAAAAAAGGAAAATAAATTTCAGAAAATTTTTCGATGATCCGATTAGTAGAACACTCTGTAAGTCAATTTGGAGTATTTTGAATGCTCATAAAACCTGTTTCAACGAGCTTTCCAATCATTCTGAAATACTGTATACGACAGGCGTAAGAGAGCAAACGTAGCTCGCTCCGAATTGATTTATTTTTCGGAAAAACACTTTCGGACGATTTTGGACATGTCAAGGTGTACTGACTATAAACAAGGTCAAATAGTTACCTGATTACGGCGACATTTGGTCTGATTTAAGAAATTGATTTTTTAGTTTATTTTTAAAATAATAAATCGGAAAGCTAGGTAAATTGAACATTTTGTACCGGATATACCGTACTCGTACATTAGTTTTCAGCGGTAAATTAAGCAACATCACTAGAAGCAATTCCTGAAAAATGAAGACCAAATTAAATAATCTTCATGAATCAAACGACCAAGGCCATCAAGGCTGAAATAAAAAAAATACAAAGCCGTCAAAAATTCGAAAACCAGTTTTGAAATCAACTTTTACTTGTTTTTCCGGTTCGAATACCCCGCTCAAAAAATTGTTGGTCATTAGTAGACAACTCAATAACATTTGACACTGGTGGAGATATCAAAAATTTGAAAATATAATAAAAGAGATTATATCCCTTATCACACTTTGTGGCATCCAGCCCTAATACTGAAAACCACTACTTGCGAATAGCGCCGAGATTGGCCAAAAGTTTGATAAGGGATTATATTTAAAAAAAAAATCGAAAATTTTTTTCAAATATTTTCCCTTAACTAATTTCAAAAAGATCAAAATAGATTACTGTTTCAAGATCTGACTATCGAGACAATCAGACAAAAATTCGAGGAGCAAATTTTCGTCAAACTCACCTCATAAATTCAATGTAACTTGTTCTCAATTACGAAATTTTCAATCATTTAAAAGGCCATTGTACTGCATCTATAATCAATGCAAACTGGGTGGTGACTGCTGCTCACTGCTTTTGGGAAGCAGACTCGAATAACATCATTTTTGAAAATGTGACAAAAACGTTTGATGTTAAAGTCGGAAGAGACACAACGAGAATGAGAGCTGCTTACGAAATAGACGAAGTTTTTTTACCTGATGAAGCTTTCAGTCAGGTGTTGACAAAAAAAAATACTTATTAAAATAGTAAACCAAAAGTATAAAAGATATTTTTTTTGATAATTGTGTGAAAGTCAATAAAAAAGTTTTTTGATTGGATCCCAATAATCTTAAAGATAACTCTGGAACAAAACTTGGCAAACACCACGCTTTTTTTTGCGGATCCTTCGATTTGGACAATATTGACAAAATACTGTAAAACCTACTCTTTTTATTTTGGCTGGTCTTTACATTAAAAGAAAAAATGAACAAAATACTGCGAAAACCTATTTTTTATTGACGGTTCCGTCTATAAAGACATAATATTGCCAAAACCAATTATTTCAATTCCAGCGTGTCCTTTTATAAGGTTAATATGAACAAAATGATAAAACCTACTCATTTTCTACTTTGGCGTGTCCTTCTATAAGAAAAATATGAACAAAAATTTGCCATAATCTATGCTTTCATGTTTGGAGATTCCTTCTATAAGGATAAAATATCGCCGAATCCTACATGTACGCTTTCATTTTTAGAGTGTCCTTCCTTAAGAAAAATATACACAATTAATTGCCAAAACTTACCTTTTTGGCGTATTCATTAATAAGGACAATATGGACAAAATATAGCAAAAACATACGACTTTTGTTGGCGTGTCGTTTAATTTGACCAAGAATTTTTTTAATTTTGAGGGGTAAAGTAAAATAGGGTCTTTATAACATTAATTTTGCCAAAATTTATCTCTTTTATTGATTAATGGCTTTCGAAAATATAACAGCAAATGGTCCTTATTGTCGCAAACCCCAGTATTATTTTTCCTAAAGATAACCACCCAAACTCGAAAACAAAACATAAAATATTATGTTTTCAAAACTTTATTGAACATTGTTAACCTCTTTGAAGTGATATTTTGCTAATTCGACTGAAAAACTCAATTAATTTTGAAGCAACCAAGGCGGGGGTTGTTTGCCTTCCTCCGCCATCATGGGATCACCAAGAAGAACAGTTTTACGATGTTGATTGTTATGCTGCTGGTTTTGGGTTCAGAGTTCAGGAACGAATCGAAAAAATGAACATATATCGTTAGTAAATAGGGGTCTACATACTTTAAATTTCGACTTTTGTAAACGACTTATCCGATTGAGTTCTAAGATAGCTTAGAATTACCACACATATTCAGATTTTTATTAAAAAAGATAAAAATGGGCACTTTTATTATTTTTTTATAAATATGTTATTGTTTTGAGATATTTTAGATCTCAATCTGATCATTCGTTTCAAACTCCAAAATATTCATGGTGTGGAGTCCACAACCTATTTACTACTGTAAGACACTTTATTTTGAAAAGCATATAAAATGACTAAATTTATTTTATTGATATTTCTGGTTAATTTTCGATTCCTTCTCATAGCATGAAATGTCAACTTTACTACAGGAAGCTCCCTTTCCTGTAACTAGCTGTAGAATTTATACTTCGTTCATTAATGATGATATCACTAATGAGAAAATTTTATGCTCAAGGCAAGATAAATTTGGATCGCACGGGCTCTGCAAAGGTAATGAAGTACAATTATAAATTTCTAAAGAATATGTAATTTTTCAAAGTCCAATTTTTTTAAAGCTGACACTTTATTTTTTTCTATGAAAGATGATCACATAATCGGCATGATGATAAAACCGCTGATCAATTTTTATAAAAATTTTTCATATTTTTGCTTGGTTAAGAAAAAATTGACATTTAACTGAGTCTTATTATCTTGCAATCTTTACGTTTTTAGATTCTCGTTCATTTATTTGGAAGTGCGTAAATCACATAATCATAAACTGGGGTTAGATTTTTGAAAATTGTGTTAAGCTTACCTTTCTAGAGTGCTCTTTTACATATGATTCTGATGTGAATTTGCAGAGGTTTTTTAGTATTCAGTAAAGAGTCTTCACCTATATTTTTTATAATTTTTTTGCATTTAACAACGTTTTGTCTTACCATGTTTCGAATTTATTTTTATTCATCATCAGGTATTAATGAAAACAGAACGAAAATTAAGACAAAAAAGTTGACACGAAAACATAATTTGCTACAAAACGGGCTATCCAGATTGTACCAAATTACCAACATTTGTACGAAAAAGGGTGTTTTATATATATTTCACGAAATAGTACTCTCTGGATTTTTCATCCAATTTGTCCTTATAGATGCAAAGCCAAAATCAGCGAGAATTTTGGCCCTATTTCGACAAATTGTCCTTATAGGGGGTTTCTTAAATCAGAGAAGCCACAGTAAATTTCCCCTGAATCAAAAATTTTCAAATGATCCAATCCTTAAAATATTAAAAAAAATCGCAAGAAGATCAAATCCAGTTAAATGTTCAAATTCATATAACACAGATTACAAACACCTAGGTCCATGAAAAAAGAAAAGTTTATATGATCACAATTTTTCAAAGTTTGTCAAATCTTATAAAAATTCTTTAGTATGATGCAAATTCTTGCGTTCTTTGAGTAATTTTAGAAGGATATATTGGAGACGTTATTCTTTTGATCACGGTTTTCAACACATAATAACTCAAAATAATTTCACTAAAAATAATTATGATTTTATTTATACAGCTCTGACCCTTTAAACTAAAAATACCGTGCTTTAGAAATGTTCTCGGCAAGCCGGTTATAATTCACAAACGTAAATAGGCAATTTAAGTTTACATCCAATTAAGAGATAATACCACTCTTTCTGAGATATATCTACTAGAGGTACTTTCCGACGATTTGAAATAGGAATTTCAAAAGTCAAAAAATGTGTATCGATGTTTTTGACCCTTCTTTTTCGTGTCATTTTAAGACCCAGGATAATTTTGTTTTTAAAATTTTGAAAGAAATCGATTTTTTAGTCAAATTTTTGAAATTTAAAAAGGGGTTGGAACCAGTTCTAGCGAGTCCATATAAAAAGCTAGAACGCTAATTTTTTGGCAAGTGAAAATTAAATGTTCTTTGGATCAGGGTTGGCGACCATGTGGTAGACCTCAAATAACCAGTCAAAGTTTAAGGTCATCGTATGAACTTGATAGTACACCAGAAGAATTGTCGAGAGAGCAAAAACTGGTCATATTTTTATATTTTGCTCTCTAGCGACCTTTCAATACATAATTGAACCATGGTTGCTGAAACGTTCATTAAAAAGTCGACCATAAAAATTCTTTTGAGTGTATTTTCAAGTGATAATGATGAACTTAAGATTGACCTCGAGGTTTGACCATTTTTTGGTCTCCAGCGACCTTTTAGTATATAATTCAACCATAGTTCCTTGTACGTTTATAATTAAGTCTACCCTGACAATTCTTCTAGTGATACTTTCAAGTCGATACGAGGACCTCGAACTTTAACTGTTTATTTGAGGTCGACCACATGGTCGCCGACCCTAATCCAAAAAATGACCTTCTAAGACACGCTTAATTTTCACTTGCCAGAAAATTAGTGCTCTGGCCAGGGATCGGATTTTTCCGGGTCGCCGGGTCGGAAATTTCGACCGGGAACGCAGGTCGGGTCGGTGCCGACCCGACCTGGAAATGTTGCCGACCTTCCGACCCGCAAAAATTTTTCTGAAAAAACATAATTTTTATGTAGTTTAGACTATAAATCGATCATTTTATTATTATTTATTTGTAAATATCTCTAAAATATATAGATATCATCAGAGAGCTGATTTTCCGAATCGCAATTTTTGGCACTGACCCTACCTGGAATTGAAGTCGACTTTCTCACATTAAAAAGAGAAAATTTCNGACAAATTGTCCTTATAGGGGGTTTCTTAAATCAGAGAAGCCACAGTAAATTTCCCCCGAATCAAAAATTTTCAAATGATCCAATCCTTAAAATATTAAAAAAAATCGCAAGAAAATCAAATCCAGTTAAACGTCCAAATTCATATAACACAGATTACAAACACCTAGGTCCATGAAAAAAGAAAAGTTTATATGATCACAATTTTTCAAAGTTTGTCAAATCTTATAAAAATTCTTTAGTATGATGCAAATTCTTGCGTTCTTTGAGTAATTTTAGAAGGATATATTGGAGACGTTATTCTTTTGATCACGGTTTCAACACATAATAACTCAAAATAATTTCACTAAAAATAATTATGATTTTATTTATACAGCTCTGACCCTTTAAACTAAAAATACCGTGCTTTAGAAATGTTCTCGGCAAGCCGGTTATAATTCACAAACGTAAATGATCCTGTTTTCACAGCAATTTAAGCTTTTACATCCAATTCTTTCTGAGAATATCTACTAGGGTAGTTTCCTTGACGATTTGAAATAAGGAATTTCAAAAGTCAAAAATGTGTATCGATGTTTTTGACCCATCTTTTTCTTGTCATTCTTAGACCCAGGATAATTTAGTTTTTAAAATTTTGAAAAAAATCGATTTTTAGTCAAATTTTCGAAAGTTAAAAGGTGTTGGAACCAGTTTTAGCGAGTCCATATGAAAAGCTAGAACGCTAATTTTTTAGCAAGTGAAAATGAAGTGTTCTTTGGATCAGGGTTGGCGACCATGTGGTAGACCTAAAATAACCGGTCAAAGTTCAAGGTCATCGTATGAACTAGATAGTAACACCAGAAGAATTGTCGAGAGAGCAAAAACTGGTCATATTTTTAAATTTTGCTCTCTAGCGACCTTTCAATACATAATTAACCCATGGTTGCTGAAACTTTCATTAGAAAGTCGACCATAAAAATTCTTTTGAGTGTATTTTCAAGTGATAATGATGAACTTAAGATTGACCTCGAGGTTTGACCATTTTTTGGTCTCCAGCGACCTTTCAGTATATAATTCACCCATAGTTCCTAATACGATTATAATTAAGTCTACCCTGACAATTATTTTAGTTATACTTTCAAGTCGATACGATGACCTCGAACTTTAACTGGTTATTTGAGGTCGACCACATGATCGCCGACCCTAATCCAAACAATGACCTCCGAAGAAACGCTTAATTTTCACTTGCCAGAAAATTAGTGCTCTAGCTCTTTATGGGAGTCGCTAAAACTGGCTTCAGCACCCCCTGTAAAATCTCGAAAATTTGACCAAAAATCAACTTTCTTCGAAACATTTGTCAAAAACAAAAAATCGTTGGTCTGAAAATGACCAAAAAATTCTCTACGAGTGGGCCTATCTCAGATGGGTCAAAAACATTGATGCCCATTTTTGACTTTCAAAATTCCTTATTTCAAATCGTCCCTGTTCAAAAGTTTAATGATTTTCATGTCACCTCGCGGCGGTAAAGACCATTTTTTCTTAGCCTATTTTTCGATTAATTATTAAATTGTATAAAAAAAGCCCGCCGCGGCCGTCTGGTGAAATGATTTTCTAAAAACCAGAAAAAAATATTTTGAAAAGGGAAATACCCTAGTTGATATTATGAGAAATGGTGGTGACATTGTCAGGAGTACAGAATTATTGTATTCTGGTATGTTTTCTAATCAGTTCACGTAAATTTTGGAAATATTGAATATTTTAAAATTATAAATAAATGGACCAAAATTTGATTATCAAATAACTCGTTAGAAATGAGTTAACTTTTGTATTCTACTTGAAAATCACTTTGTAATTATCTTCTATCTTTTGTATAAAAAACTGCGCGGAAATATTTTGTGTGTAAATAGATTTTTGGTTTTTCGATTTGCAGGCTAATAAAGTCCCATATTTCATTGCTAGATTAAACGTTCATGAACATTTAAGGTCATTCAGAATAACTCATTCTCTTTTCTATTTTTTTGAGAAAATAAAATAACCTCGGAAATATTTCGAAACGAAATTCATTCACCAGTCACTGGTGACCATTGTGATAAAAACCATAATTTCAATCTTCAGTCGTTTTTAAACAATATTGAAATTCATTTTTTTTTCCGAATTTTAGAGTCCTGATTTCAGACTAATAAATTCTCACTTTAATTTGGACTTTTGAAGAAATAAATTGCTCAGATAATTGCCCAGATTAATGCTCAGATTTTATCCTATATATCGATCATTATGCCTGGGTAACTTTAAAAACTTATTCCCTATTCTTTTAACAGGCAAATAAGTTTTTAAAGTGACCCAGGCATAATGATCGATATAATAGCAATTACATGTATGTTCAAATTCAAAATTGACTGTGTCTCGGAGACACTGTCTCACTTTTATTCGACTTTGAAAATTACAAAAAACGAATATAAATTTTTAAGTTTTTCAGAAAAATTGAATTACCTCAAATCTCTTGGTTGCGACGCAACCGTTGCGTCATACATTTCTTTACATGCCTACGTTTTCTCTTTAATCATAAAATTTCAGAGATCTTTATCTCAAACCTAGCCGCTTTAGTACTTTTAAAAAATAAAGCGTTTTTATCATTATTTTATATTTCGGCTCGATTACGAAAACATATCGCGCGGGTTCTAGAAAATCGAAAAAGCGCGTCGCGACAATAAAGACAAAAATGAGCAAAACATTGTGGGCCTGTTTTTAAAAATATTATCGTGAAAATTAATATATTTTCTAATTCATAATTAAATAATCTTATAATATTTGATAATAACTTAAATACAGTTAACTTTTTATTCCGCCAGCCCAAAATTATTCGAATAGTGGCATTTTTTAAATTCAGGAACAAAAGTGAATGAAAAACATCGAGTTTCAAAAGGAAAACTCTCAATGATTTTGTCACTGAGTGAGACTCAAGGGTTATTTGAAGCAGCGAAAATTTGTATCATAACAGTTTTTCGCGGACGAATTAAGGTGCTGACATAATCCCGACTTTCACATTTCTTCGATAATCTAGATCAGCGTTATTATGCCGTTATTTTTGTCGAAAGCCTTCATTCTTAATATTAACAAAATTGTATAACTAAAAATCTAGGTGATTCCGGTGGTCCACTTTTATGCTTATTACAAAATACGCCGATGCTTGTCGGCGTCGCTCGAACATCTACAGGATGTAAACCTCAACCTAATTATGGTCACGCAACTTTCACAAATGTCGCTTATTGGAACAATTGGATTCGAAAAACAATTAAAGGAGAGTAAAAAACATATGTCTTAGGTTTTATAAAGAAGAATATAACGCTCTCTGAAATTACGAGAAAAGGTTGCCCGAGAATAATTTCAAAAACAAAAATCCAATTTTCGACGTCAATTTTGATCAAAATAGTATGAGTGTTGTCCTTATCTTTTTGACTGGAAAAAATGGATAGATATTCTGCTTTGTTTAAAAAAATATCAAATTAATTAAATGCTTAGTTAGGACTTTTCGATTGCTCAAAGTCAAGCCCTAAATAGAAATCGAGAAAAATTTTCCGGCGTTTGAAAGTGAACCGATCAGATTTTAAACATAAATGTGTTCAAAATTATTCTAGATACGTATTTAAATACAGCACTCATCGTGAAAAGCGTTCCGAGTCATGCGTAGGTTTTAGTTATTTAATACAAAAAACGAGCTTTTCCTCACCGCTTGGAACGCTCCCCAAGATAAACATTGTATAGTTTTTAGTTGACCGAGTTAGACCGCCTTATAGACATTTAAAACGCAATTAATTCTCAACTAAAAACTTGATACAGGAAAAAAGCAAAATTTCGTTTTTGCGGTGGCCAGAATGACATTCTTGACGCATTGATATTTAAAGGCAAGCACAAGAATCTTTAAGAGTCGATTAATTAACAGCCAGAACCTAAAGACAAAAAAGAGCCAATATTACGAATTTGAGGCAACAATAACATTTTGAACGCGTTTATATTTCAATGCTGCCAAAAGTAACATAAAGACGCACTGATATTTGAGGACAGTGATAAAGACATTCATGACGAAATGATATTTTAGGGCAGCCACAAAGTCATTTTAGACACAATCCAACGACGCGTGTAAAATGTCTTTGAGGTCGCCCTAAAATATCAATGTTGCCAAAATGATCTTTCGTACGCCGTAATACATCGATGCATCCAAAGTGTCACTGTAGCCGCCCAAAACATTAATGCGTTCAAAATGTGATTGTAGCCGCCCAACATTCAAATTATTGCCTCTTACCTACATCCAAGTTTTTGCCTACAAATCGTGTCGTAATTGACCTGGCCGACGTTATCGATATTGATGGTTTACTATCCACCTAATTATACACATCCTGATAAGCTACCAGGTAACTCAAATATTAAATACTGCATAAAATTTAGTTTTTATAACTCCAATAAGACCGTGAAAGTACTATTCACTGTTTTGAGCCATTTCGTATTACCAAGATAAGCCACCAATCTATGCTCTTCAAAACTTTCCAAATCAACAAAAATTTCTTCATGCGTATTGTTCTCCAGTTGGAAAAATCGGAAAACAGTGATAAAAACAGAATTCTTCAATGTTCAAGGGTAAATTTACAAAAAAATAAACATTTTGAAAATATTTTCGAAATTTTAATTTTTTTTCAGGAATGCGAAAGATCCGCTGGATGTATAGAATTTATAATTTCTATAGCAATGGATTGCTTTCTAAACTTTGAGACGTCTCAACCAGATGTTAAAATGTATTTATCATCTTTTATTACCAAAAGCAAAGGGGTGAAATTTGAACAAGTCAATTGATACGGTTTTCAGAAAAAAATGTTTTAGCATATTTTGGTATCAAGTGAACCCAAATTATGCAGTAGTGCTTAAGCTAAAGTTATCTCAAAACTATTGCTAATTGACTGCGTTCAGGACGAATATTTATAAATTAAATATTTTTTACAACGTTTTGATTTCATTGTTTGATAATTTTCAAGCTGATGAAATTAAGATATATATTTATTAAGTTAGAAGAACCGTAGTAATCACAATTAAAGACTTTCATTATGATTACTATGGTCATTCTCAATGAATAAATATATATTGAAATTTCATGATCTTTCAAATAATAAAACAATGAAATCGAAACGTTGTAAAAAAGTATTTAATTTCTGAACAATGTTTTTGGATAATTTATTTTAGATAGACTTTTTGTTAAAAACTTTTTTATTAGGCTACGTTAGGCGTGTGAATTGTTTTTGAATTCAAATTTAAAAATTATGAAAATTAATCCATAAATTATATTTTCGCATGATTAAAAATCAACCGAACTCCCAATTATGGAGGATTTCTTGGGTATAAAAAACATCACGTGGAAAAAATTAATTGATGCTGTTTGGTCACTAAGCTCATCGAATTACTTAAAAATGGTAGAAAATAAGGAAGTCAGACATTATTTAATGAAAATTTTCTATCATTTGAAATTTTATGAAGTGAATTTTATCATGATTTTATAAAAAGGTGTTTAATAATACAGTTTTATTTAATGGTTATCTCAAGAAGTGGGCTCACTAAGCACTTAATTAACAAAATACAACAGGTCATTACCAAATTCAATTCAATTTCGTTTACAATTTTATCCCTTCAAAGTGTTAACAGTTTTTGGCATGGCAAGCTTCAGCGCATCAACAAGAAAAACCAAAGCCTATGTGGGTATCCGACTCAACCCTCTTCCCCGTTTGTATTTTACAATCGAAATTTTATTTTATCAGACTCGGACTCAAAAAACTTCAACTTGACCGAGTCTTTGTGGACGGATCTTAAACGTAAATTTATTAAAGAGACCGCCATAACTTACAGGTATAAAATTTCCACAATGACAAATAGTCTAAAAAGAGAGCTTCAAGTTGAAATGTTCTCGAAATATCGGTATAGGGGTGGTTACTTATTTCAAGATAATTCAGAATTTTTAAGACCTTAAGCACCTTAAGACCTTAAGTACAAGTAAACAAATTCGAAAAATATTATAAAAAATTGTTAAATTTTGATTATTTCATTTTGATTTTAACATCAATTAAAAACCTCACAGCATTCCGCGATAAAGAAACTTTCTTTATTACAATTTCAGCAACCATAGCCCGCAAAATTTTAACCTAAAGGCGATACGGTATAGCCGCGATCACCGAGTCTAGCACATCAAGTGTTCAAAAATGACCTATAAATAGGATCATACTGGCGGCTTAAATAAGTTTTAATTGAGTTAATTGTATACTGAAAATGAAAAAAAATGAGTGATAAATTGAAAATATAGTTAAACTTTATAAACTGATTAGTTTAACTACGATTAATAAACAGCGAGTTGTGCAGAATTTAACGAAAAAGTTTTGATCAATTTTTTTTCAAGAAAAAAAGAAATTTGGGGCAGCCGATATCAATTTTCTTTTCAAAGCAAAAAAATAACCAAGAATGGGAATTTTATTCCAACGACAGCTTAAAGTTTAAAAAGCAGTGGGCAAAATTAAAATCGTAGATACAAAATTTTAAATGCAAATTTTGAAGCTTGATAAGTTTTTATAAGAAGATACACTTATTTTTTGAGAATGTTACACCTCCTTCACTTATATAATAAACGCTGACGTTTTGAGCCATAGGTAGGGTTATACCCGGGGATAAAATCGTCTTTCAAACTGATCATTTAATAAACGCACGATAATAAATTCCCGGGCAGAATTTTAAGGGAAAATTCTTTAACTAAAAAATGTATTTTTAGAAATTTTTTTACCTGGTATAACTCTAACCATAGGTCAATCGTTAACACGTGACGGGCTTGGATATCCCTTATTCACACTTTTGTTAATATCCCGGCCCTACTACTTAAAAACACACTACGTTTGCTTATCAGGGCCGGGATATTAACAAAAGTGTGAATAGGGGATATACCGAATAGACGTTGAAGCAACACCTTTTATAAATGCTGGTACTGTTATCAGAAATTTAACCGAATCAAAATTTTTTGGTCGTGTTTCCGTAACGATCACATGCAATTTAATTTCCGAAATTCTTTGACGGATATCTACTGTGTTTTACAAATTTGATTAATCTGTGACATGATACTTCAGATTATCAATTTATGACAAAGCCAGAAAAGTAATAAATTAAATCAAGCAGGCACTGTAAGACCCAGAAAATGCATGAAAATTACTTATGTTTACTAATTTTCGCCTACTTGCGAGATGATTTATTTGCGTGGGAAGGTTAGATCATGATCAAGATTTTCTTTTATTTAATTTTCAGGTCATAGTTTTCAAGATTTTTTACAGAGGGTGAATATTCACTATAGTTAATTATCGAAAATTTAATTCGTCAAAAAATCGGAAATTAAGATTTTCAAATTTAGAGAAAACGGTTTCGAGAAATTATTTTTGCCGAAAAAGAGGGATTAAATGCTTAATACCTAACTTTTGGTGACAAAGTGCCATAAAGGCTAAAAGTTCAAAATTAGACTCGAATTTTTTGAATTTTTCATATTAAAATTTGACAGTCAAAAAATTTTCCTGAAAGCTTTGGAAAGTATGTTTTTTTCAGAAAAATTGACTCACCTTAAGTTTTTGCTTAAATTATAAGGCCCTCTTTCTGCTTTCATTTTGATCATTGTATTCAGATCTCTTAAGTGTTTTCAGATCACTAAAGTGTTTTTCTGATGTTTTGGTTAGATTTAGTATTTTTTATAATTATTTTATTCCGGCTCGATTTTTAACACGAAAACATATCGCGGCAGTTCTAGAAAATTGTGCAAAGCGCGAGCAAAGAGACAAACACGCTGTTTCAATGATTTATGTTTTAAGAAAATCATCTTTTCAAAATGAGATTTTGTGTTATTACAATTAATCTTAATTTATATAAAAAATTGAAGCCAGAATGAGACACGGAATATTTTGCAAAGTTTTGTAAAAAATATTTATTTAAATTTTGAAAATTATCTTGAAATAAGTAATTTTTGACAGAAGTTCCAATTCTTTAAATTATCCGAATCAAAGTGAATTAAATTCCATTGCTGCAACCGTTGCGGAACGAATAAGAATTCCTGCTGGTGGAAAAGAAGGTGAAAAGAAAGTGACCAGGCTCTTAAAATCGTCCGACACGAGCGGATTTAATTATCAGTTCGAACAGATCAGAATTTATGGCCTGAATGAACCTTTCAAATGCGAATTTGCAGCATTCCAGGAAAAGTTGAATGAATAATTTACAAAATAGGCTGTCCGCAGACATATTTTGAAAATTTCATCGAAATGACCCTTCAAAGTTCAGAATGATATATTTAAAAAACCCAAAACTAAACTTTATCGGGGCATGATAAAAAATATATAAATTTCATTTTTCGATATTTTTAAAATAAGGCGTCTTCAGTGTTTGAGAGTTAACCATAAAAAATTGAGACGTCCGGAGATCGAACCAAGGTGAACGATATCATGATTCGAGCTGCGTTACCACAACGGGCAAGTGCCCAAATTCCTTGCTGGAATAAGTAAATTATGCCGCGAAACTTATTGCGTCAACATTAGGGGTACAACCCATCTCGATGGAACTTCTTTTTCGCAGAATTGAGTGTGGGCGTGAATTGTGAGCCGAGCGTGGGCGCGAGCGGGGTTAGTCATAAGTAAGCAAATTAGGAACTTTGAGGCTATTTCGAGACTTTTAGAAGTTTTTGAATTTTATGAGAAATAATTTTATTTATAACAAATTTTTATTCACAATTGGATTTTTTTAAGACGATGAATTATCAGAAATTTCTCCCGAAATTTCGAATACAGTTGTGGTAACAGGAATAATGTTTGGTTGACTGTTTATAATATTACTCGATTTTATGGTTTTTGTAAGATTTCCGATCGAAAAACAAGTATCAGAAAATTTTTAAATTTGGTTTTCGACAGATAAATCATGAAAATTAGATAAAATTTCGGATAATTGTTTTTCGCGTTTCATAGGTAGGGGTATTTTACGATTTTCGTTTAAAAAAAATGTATTTAAGTTCACAAATTTTTGAAATTTTTCTTGAATTTCTGGTTCTAAATTTTTTTTTGTTCTATCAAAAATATTCGAAATGATCTTCAGACCATAAGTTTATAAAAATTGCACCGCAAAATACTTTCCAAATGTAAACCAATTTAGGGTTTTTGTAAAAATTACCGGAAATTTTGTTGACAAAATCTTTTTGAAATGTGCGTATGATATGGACTGAACATAACAAAATTTGGAAAAATAGATTTGGCCGCTCGAAGAAATGCTAATTCACAATCACAGTGGCATTTCGAAACGTTCAATTCAGTTTTAAATTTTTGAAAATAAATTTTCTTGCAAAATCTCAAAATTTGTTCATTATTTTTTTTAGACCGTTTTTTCATCAAAAATTACATAACGTATGGATAAGAAATGTTTTGGTATTTGATGAATTTTTAATATTCACCAAAAAAAAATTTTGTTCGAATTCGAGATAACGACACACTGAAAATGTGCCATCAACAAAAATGTCCGCGAAATTTAAAAAATGCAATTCAGACCATAAAAAGATAGGAGTCATATTTTTCGTTTACAGGTTTAAATGGATTTAGTTTAACGAAATAGAAGTTAATGTATCAAGGCAAGTGTCACAAACAGTTCAATAGGAAGGATCAACTTAACCCCCACCTGCACGAGATGTCCTACCCCCTTACCTGCACGAGAGTGTTTCAGAACCTACAGATAATATTTGCTTATATTACTAATAGCAAAATAGCTTTTAGGATTTTGAAATTAATATTTATGGTTTCTAAATTTCAAGATTCTACAGTTTTCAAATGAAAAATATTACGCAAGAGGTGTTGTGAAGACTATGTTCACTACCGGGTGGTGAAGTGTGTGAAAATAAATTATGCCAAACATTTTGCTTGAAAAATACTCTTATAAGTATTGGTTTCTGTCACGAACTAGACGAAATAGCTCTTTTCACCACCAGGTTGCGTCTAGTGTCAAAATAAATAATGCCATTTTTGATGAATAAATGCCGATCTGGTTTGTTCGAATCGAAAAGCTCGTCCCAAAGCACCACTTGGTCCAAAACGGGGCCATTTTTGATTCCAGGCTTGAATTTGGGCGGGAGTTGAATTTTGCTCGACGATTTTTTCCATTCTTGGTCTTTTTGATAGTTGATCTTTACAAAAATCACAGTGGTCGAATTTTCCGAACTCATATTTGACTTTCTAATCTTCAGCTGATTTTGTGTCCAATTTGACATCTGTGTTCATCAAAAATGTTTTTGGTTTATCGCCATTTTCAGAACACTTGAATAGTAATAAAAAACATTATGTTTCACAATTTATTTAAAGTTTGATATACTTATCATGTGAGAAAATAAAACTGAGAACGTTGGTTCAACATATCGGAAATTTTTAAAGTAGTTCAAATATATTTTAGATGTATAACGCTTCTTGAATTTTACCTTTCCAGGTGAGAAATTTTTGGTGCCTTATTTATAAAAAACACAGTCCAAATAATAAAACTAATAAATACTAAAGAATAGAATAATTTAGAAATCGCAAAAACTCATATTTAAGGGGATTGTGGGTGCTTCCAGTAATTTGCTGGGGAAAAATAAGGCGTTTTTAAAACTCAAATATCTTTTGTGAGAATTGAGTGAACGCTTATTTTTCCGATTGTATATTGTAGTCCGTAACCTTGAGAAGTCAAAAACTGATTCATTTCTAGAAAATATTATCACATCAACCTTTAAATGCATAAAACCTAATTGCTGGTATTTCTTTTCATTGAAGTATACCGTCATATCCACGTATCCAAAAATCACATAATGCCGATATTATTGATCAGAAAAAAATTCCAAACAATTTAAACCAAGCATATTTTATAAATTCATCTTAATTAATTCGCCGAAAATTANATCACTCACGAAAAAATAAAGAGAGTTCCGATGGTGTAAATTTTTTTTTGAAAGATACTCAAAAGACTTTCCTAAAAACTCAGTTCCTCAGATTTTATCTATCGTTTAAACTGTTTGATCAGCACGCATTTTAGAGTTTTTTGAAAGAAATTCTCTAAAAAAGTAAGATAAAATAATTTTTGAACGAGAAGTCCTAGAAAATTTTAACTGCCATTTTTGAATTCCTCCTGGCAAACTCTAGGTTGAGTTTGATCAAAAATTTCAAGGACTTTTATTCATCCGATTTCAGCGGATTCAAAATTTTCAGCACCACTAAAGTGGTGCTGAGCTTCCAAGGGTTAAATGGATTTAGTTTAACGAAATAGAAGTAAATGTATCAGGGCAAGTGTCAAAAACAGTTGAATAGGAAGGATCAACTTAACCCCCACCTGCACGATATGTCGTACCCCTCACCTGCACGAGAGTTTTTCAGAACACACAGATAGTATTTGCTTATATTACTAATAGCAAAATAGCTTTGAAGATTTTGAAATTAATATTTATGGTTTCTAAATTTCAAGATCCTACTGTTTTCAAATGAAAAATATCACGCAAGAGGTGTTGTGAAGACTATGTTCACTACCAGGTGGTGCAGTGTGTGAAAATAAATGATGCCAAACATTTTTGCTTGAAAAAATACCCTTATAAGTATTGGTTTCTGTCACGAGATAGACGAAATAGCTCTTTTTACCACCAGGTGGCGTCTAGTGTCAAAATAAATAATGCCATTTTTGATGAAGAAATGCCGATCTGGTTTGTTCGAATCGAAAAGCTCGTCCCAAAGCACCACCTGGTCCAAAACGGGGCCATTTTCGATTCCAGGCTTGAATTTAGGCGGGAGTTGAATTTTGCTTGACGATTTCTTTCATTCTTGGTCTTTTTGATAGTGGAACTTGATTTTTACAAAAATCACAGTGGTCGAATTTTCCGGACTCGTATTTTACTTTCCAATCTTCAGCTGATTTTGTGTCCAATTTGACATCTGTGTTCATCACAAATGTTTTTTGTTTATCGCCATTTTCAGAACACTTGAATACTTATAAAAAACGTTATGTTTCACAATTTATTTAATGTTTAATATACTTATTATGTGAGAAAATAAAACTGAGAACGTTGGTTCAACATATCGGAAATTTTTAAAGTAGTTCAAATATATTTAAGATGGATAACGCTTCTTGAATTTTACCTTTCCAGGTGAGAAATTTTTGGTGCCTT
This sequence comes from Oikopleura vanhoeffeni, assembly GCA_004367855.1. NCBI lineage: Eukaryota > Metazoa > Chordata > Appendicularia > Copelata > Oikopleuridae > Oikopleura > Oikopleura vanhoeffeni. The sequence goes on along the minus strand of SCLH01000743.1, from coordinate 96,091 downwards.
ATTCATATAAAACACAGTCCATATTAATAAAACTAATAAATACCAAAGAATAGAATAATTTAGAAATCGCAAAAACTCATATTTAATAAAAAGACTTCAAATCGAAATTTTCGTCATGTAAAAAAATCACTGTTTACTTGTCATAACCAACTTTTGTGACCTTCAAGTTTTTACAAATGCTATCCCTAAAATTCTAGTCATTAGAATTAAATTGGACAAAAGATTTGCATTGTTTAAAAATAAGTGAAGTCACTTCTTAAATTTTTGACCAGACTAATTCTGTCAGTAATAATTATTAAGTTGAAGGGGTACTGCTCAATTTGAAATCTTTAATTAAAATTTTATCAGGTTAATTCGGTCAAAGCCAAGCCATTAACTAGTAGTCTCGCATCTCTTAGACGTCAAGGCGACTAAAAGACTACATAGACCAAAAAAAGATCGTTATTACTAAGTACGCAACCGATTACCTGATTTTTTTTGTCACAAATATGAACTTTTCTGTGGTTCTTATCCAGCCGAGCTTAATTTCGTTACACTAATTAAGTTAATTTTATTTCTGAAATCAGCTGGAAAATGCGCTCGATCGGATTTTAGCTCCGGGCACGCCTTTATCAAATCAAAAAGACTTCAGATCTCATATGTCTGCATATCCCCCATTCACACTATGTCGAATATCTCGGGCCTGCTACTAAGAACACACTACTTTTGCTTATCAGGGCCGAGATATTCCACATAGTGTGAATAGGGGATATCGTTTTCTCAACGAAACTTCATCTCCAAAACGTTTACTATCTCTATTGCGTGTCATCGGATCCCACCAATATTGTCTTACTGATTGTCTTGAGTATGATTATAGGTAAGGGAACTTAATATTGGGACCGATAAATTTAAAATTAAGTTTCCTTGGGAAAAGGATATGCAGTGAAAAAATAATTTAATGTTCTATTGGTCTCGTAGTAGCCAAACCTAATGTTTGATACTTAATGCTTTGTGTTCAAAAGGATTAGAATTTTTTTTCTACAGATCCCGTTTTTGTCGCAATTCCACTTGTTATCGAAAATGGTCATCAAAATTTCACATTTTCAACTTTACTGAGTGTAATTGTGCTAATGGCTACATCAACAAAAACAGTAAATGTATTGATATCAACGAATGTGTGATCACGAAAAAAATTTGTGGCCATCAAACCTGCTTCAATTTGCCAGGGAGTTATGAGTGTCGACCGCGCCTTATGGATAGTGTTCTACGTACAAGTTATTTGAGGACGTCAAATGGGACAAATTTAATAGGAAAGATATCAAAATCATTTTAACCCTTCTGAGTTCATAGGTGACTATCGTAAAGCTCAAGTTTTGTTATTTGAAAATAAAATTGCTATTTTTGAAAAACATCTGTGGTTGCGAAATATCTTTAGCAAATCCAAGTGACTCTCAAAAGTTAATGTGTCAAGAGTCTGGACTCCAGAGTTCAGATAGTTCAAATTCCGGCTTTTAGAAAACCCTCATTTTGGAAACGATTGAGTTCTTAGATAGATTAAAATGATCAGGCATTTAATGAAAACATTAACGAAAAAAATAAATTCACATTATTATTAATATCCTAATTATACTGTAGATCAAAATTGCCTAGGTAAAAATACAAACCAATTGTGTGTTCAATTCAGGGATTTGATTGGTTGGTTGGCCCGTCTTACTCTCGTTTGTATTTGGTTTGTATTTTTACCTTGTAATTTTTACCTTGTTATTGGTTTGTATTTTACCTAGGCATTTTTGATCTACTGTACTCGGAATAGGATATATTCTCATATTTTTGCGAACTTTTTCGAAATTTTATTTTAATTCCTTATCAAGCACTTTTTTTTGATATATATTATATAATATATATCTTGATATTTTGATTTTTAATAACATTTTGTATGATACAAATTGTATTACAAAGTTCGTGAATATGATCAAAACGAAAATATTCATTCAAAACGTGTTCTAGAGAAATTGAAATAATAACAACATTTTTTTACAGTACAATGAACTCGGGCACCGCTACAAGCGTGGACATAATAGGAAGCTCTGATTGGCTGACCCATGAGCATGATAGAAAAAAATAACTAATAGTTTGCAATTAACGTCGCTGCGCCCGACTTGATTGTAGATAGAATTCGCCACTTTTTTTGCCGATAGATGCCATACCAAAAAGACTAATTCTATTGAATTATCAGCTAGTTCAAATGATAACACTAGACTTGATGCGGAACAGACCAGTGTAAGTTCAAAAATTATTGACCGAAAAAAGAAAAAAAATTTTTGTCGAATTTTATCTTTAAATACAGCTTGGTGCGGCGTATAGTTAAAAAGTTCGTCGCCCAAAACCCCGGACTATACGCGTACTTTCCTTAACTGATACCGTTTACTTCTGGGAAAATGTGCTCTGATTGGTCAATTTGGACAATATCTAGGTTTAAAATTGCGTTAAATATGGTCAGAGTAAAAATTTTTGGTGATTTAAGGTTACTTAACATATATTCTAGACTAGAATTTTTAGTGTATGTATAAATTTGATTTCATCGAAAAAATGTAATAAAGTAAATTAAAAAAAACATGAATTCAAAGAAGATTTCAAAGAAAAAAATAAGACCACCTGTGATTGGTCAATTTAAACAGTATCTAGAGTTTATACATGTAATTAAGTTAAGAGGTGTCAGAGTAAGAATTTTGGTGATTTTAAAATTAATTTTTCGTTACAATCTTCTAAGTTGTACACATGATATGTATTGACTTGAAACAATGTTTAAACTTGTTGAAATACCGACACTTCATTGGTCAATCTGAACATGTTTTTAAAAAAATGTATTTTTCATTGTCGCCCCGACAGGCGAATCTATACGCCGCACGCCAGGAACGAATAAATTATTTTTCAAAAGCGTAAGTTTTGCGGAGGCTTACGTAGGATTTTATTCTCGGGTTCCACTAATACAACGCCCCCGTTTAATAAAACTAAAAAAAAAAATTTAAACGCCGCACCCCGCTGTATGTCGTAAAATATCGGATAATTTTGAGCTATCAAATAACTAAATGTGAAATTACTGAATTTGCTGACAAATAAGTAATTGCTGAATGCCACGAAACAATTTAACATCAACATTAAGGGGTACTTCTTAGGGTCTTTGTTTTGATCTCTGTCTATCGAAACACCTTGGCGCAGGTGGGGGTTAAATGGTATAAATAAAGACTAATCGTGAAGTGCCTTCTAAGCAATTTAATTAAGAAATTCGTAAATTCGAATTTCGTTACAACGGTAACGTTTTCAAGCAAGCGTTTTTTTGTGATTCGCCAAATATTTTTTTCGGAGGTGAAATGCTCGTCGATAAGCCCTTGATAATAAAATTCACGAAAAGAATTACCAGAAAGTGGGGTTCGAACCCACGCGGGGATACCCCCATTGGAACTTAAGTCCAACGCCTTAACCACTCGGCCATCCTGGTTATGCCTATGTGTAGATGTGACAAATTTGTAACGTTTGTAAAATAGAAATTTATTATTTATTTGACTAAGAAAACGCACCGATATGATAAACAAAGAATTTTATATACTTTTTGTATACTTTTACTTCATTTTGTCTCACGAATTGCTTTGAAATTCTTCAGCAATTTATATCCATAACCAGGATGGCCGAGTGGTTAAGGCGTTTGACTTAAGTTCCACTGGGGTATCCCCGCGTGGGTTCGAACCCCACTTATGGTATCCTTTTTTAAATATTTATGCAGGCCGTTACCGAATTGGGTCATTGGAAAATATAGTCAATTTTTCATTTTTAATGCCTTGAAATTAGTATTTTTAGAACGATATATAAAGCAACATGAATGTTTCTTGACGTTATTTAACTTGTTAAATGTATTTCCGCGGTTTAAATTCACTTTGAAGCAACTTTTTCACTGACCAATACGGAATCGGCAAAATTTTGAAATTCGAAAAAATATATACCAAAATTACCAAAAATTCGCTACAACATGCTTTCAATCTTTGACCAGGGTATTTTTTAAGCCAATATCCCCCTTTCACACTTTGCCGAAAATTAAGGCTCTGAAACTAGATAACCAACTACGCTTACTACACAGGGCCCAAATCTTTGGCAAAGTGTGAAAGAGGGATATGATGTACAAAAAGAAACTGATTTATCGAATTGCTTTCTTGCATCAAGCAGAAATTAAGAGCAATGGGTTATGATTTCTGACCATTTTTCCGCTTGAATTAGTTTTTTGATATTTATAAAGACGAAAAACTCATCGCTGTTTTCAACAGAAGACTCATTTCAAGCAGAGGAAGATGTCTTTCAAAAAGTTATACAAAAGAAGACATTTTACTTTTACAAAACGCACACACAAAAGTGAAATTTGTGGCGGCCGTTTCTGAACGAATCGAAAAAGTATTATTTTTCTGTCACAAACAAAAGCGTCTAAAATTAATTTCCGTTTTTGAAAAATTATTTAAAAGGATTCCCGATCATTTTGGAAAGACAGACAAATCTTAATTTTGTTAGTCCTGTTAATTTCCGCAGCTGCAAGAAGACAACATTTTTTCGTGAAATATCAAAGACATCAGCATAATAAATACCCTCGAAGTAAATACTTCAAAAAATGGCGATTAAATAACTGAGAGGTTTAGTTTTGTCCTTAAATGTACTATAAAATTTTCAAATACCTCCATTGTCTTATAAGCTCAACGACTTGATGTATATTGTTTGCTATTTAATCTTTTATTTAAAAGTACAATTTTTCCAAAGAGGTGATATTAAAAAGGTTGATAATCGTGTAAAAAGTTTTTTTTATTTATTTGTAATCTTTATTTTTTAGTACCAGTATTTTTTTGAACTTGTAATTCGAAACTAGTTGCATAAATATATTAAATAATAGTTAATTTTTAATCAGTATTTGTAAGTTGAAGTTGCTTGCCTGTATATTATTTTATATTTTCTTGTAGGTCACAATAAATTTTCATCTGTTTAAACAAAAAAATCTTGACTGAGTCATTTGTTAATCTTGAAAATTTAATAAATCGGTGTTTCAGCTAATCCGGGATTCCCGATTAGGGAAACTGGTAGAAGACTTATAATTTTATGTGAAACTTATTGCAATGTCATAATTTTGAAACTCACATCGGTAGCCACAAATTTTCGATATGCTATGACCGAATTTTCTTCATTTTTTTTTTCAAATTAAGTAACTGATATTTTCTGAATTTACCTACTGAAATCATCGATAATTTCCACATTAAATTTTGTTATAGTTTCAACAATTCAGGAATTTATTTTAAATTTATTAAAACACTGCAATTTATAAAAGAAAAATTTAAATGAATTTGTTTACATTTTGAGTTTGATGGTTCACCTTGTAAAGCGCTACAAAACGCTTATTAGATATCTTGTAATCGCTGATGATTTTCAAAGAACAAAATCAACAGTTAAAACTAAAATCGAAATTTTATTATTCCCCGAGTTCAAAAAATGGGTCGAAAATATTGCTGTTGGAAATTTTTTGCAGACTTTGATCAACAGTATTAAGTTTTTTGTACAAATTTGTGTTATAAATCATGGCTTCAGTTCTATTTCCAAAACCATCGAAGCCCATTTCTGAGGCTGTTTTGATCCATGGACCCCAATGCCATTTGTTGTGCTCTGGATTGGAGTCAAGGTCAAAACTCGGATAAAGCGCGGGTACTGCATCATCCTGTTGATAAGAAAATATTGAGAAGTATTGAAATGAAATGTTATATGTTATAAACATATATTGTTATATACAGCATGTCACATTTTAGCTTGAGATCATATTTTGTATGAAAACCGTTTATTGGTCAACGAGATTTTAAATATGTCGGACACTTTCGTGTTTGTAAATTCAAGATTATAATTGGCGAAGGCCAGCTGAAACAAAATCTGAAATCGCAAGCAAAAATGTGACATGCTGTATTTATTCTCATGTGGCTCATATGATTTGTGATTTATGACTCGAAAATATGACTAAAAAAATCAAAATTAAAAAAATTTTTCAATCATCTGTTTTTGCATTTACTTACGAAATAATCAGCAAGCTTCACCAACATAATATCAACTACTTTGGGAAATTTATGAGATACTTCGAATTGTTCTTGCGGATCGTTTTCAATATCATATAAAATGACAAACTTCACACTGTTATTCTGATTGAATTTAATCAGCCATTCATCGCTCCATGGCTCTGGACTAGCACTCACTAAAACTAATTATTATTTGGTGGTTCGACGCTATCAAAGAACATTTAACCCTTTCAGGAACAAAACCATAAAAGTGGCTTTAATTTTTTTGAAAAGACCGGAAATGACAAAAATAATCAAAGTAAAAGTTTAAAGTTTAAATTGCCTATAGAGTTTGCGATTGATTTTTGAAAAATGAAAATAAAACTTTTATTTGATGAGTCGTTCGGAATATATCATATTCTACTTTTTTGGTTGATTTTTCGCAAAAAATCTTTAAACACCTGATAATAAGAGACCGGAAACCGTATTATATTATTGAGGTAGTCACTTTTTAGGAAACTCAATTCCTTATATTCAACAATTTAGTTTTTTTCTGAGGTCTCTGATTGACTTTTAATTTTTTCTAGAGTTAATTCTCCTAAAATGAAAAATTAAGAAAAAATTAAGTATTCTTAAAAAATCACTCTTCATTCGCAATAATGGTGTTCTCAGCATTTTAATTGTCTTTATATAATTACTTCGAAATTTAAGTATATCTTTTATCTCAATTACTTGACAATAATTATACCGCTAAAATTTTTAATTTTCCCATAATATGAGTTCATAGTCAAGCCATAAAAGTGACTTTGGTGCCTAAGGGGGATATGATATCTTTTAATGAGTGAGAAGGTTAAAAATATTTAATTGTTTAAGATGTTCTTTAAAGCGGTAAATGATTATTTCTTATGAATGTTTCTCGGTTAAAAAGCCTAAAAACCCAATTATTGTACACATTGAATTTAACTTTCAATTCTTAAGTGCGCCAAGAGTGCACAAAATTAGAAATTTTGAACATAAAGAGATAAAAAGACAAAATAAAATTACCCAGACATTATTTTGGTCTAATTTGATTTGAACAATATACCCCCGCCTTCTCAAACGTCCTGACATCTATGATTTAAAAAAATGTCAGGAAGTTTGAGAAACTGTCAGGACGTTTGAGAAACCGTCGGGACGTTTGAGAAACTGTCAGGACGTTTGTCAATTTAGGTTTTTTGGTGATTTTATCTTGAAAATTACTTCATTTTAGCTTTTTATTTAACTTTTTTAAAATCAGCATATAAAATTGTGATTTTTAATCAATGGTCTTTCTAGATTTTAGCAAAAATAAGAAATTAATTCTTGAGCAACATTAAAAAATTAAATTTTGAAAATGAATTGATAAATTTGAGTGAAATTTTTTCTATATTTTGAAAGATATGGAAGTTGAGAGCCTTCTGATATCTAAATACTATGAGAGAATTTTAACCTTGCGGTTTTTCAAAGTTTTTCTGCATTGTATTCGAATTTCTCCTAAAAACCGTGAATTTTTTATAAGTATTTCGAACTTGAAATTATGTTTCTCCCCATATCGCCGAATTTGCCAATATCGCGAATTTTTAAAGGAATAAAACTTTCAGCGATATTGAGCCTCCTCCAGACAGGAGATCCTGTATAAAACCACCTTAGTCAAAGATAGGTTTACATTTCAAATTTTGAAAACGACTCATCCTGTTGAGTTCTTCGACAGCCTGAAAACTTAGTATAAATCTCAAATGTTTTGAAAAAAGATGGTCCGATTCAGCCAAATTTTTTTGAATATGTGTTGTCATTTTGAAATATCTAAGAACTTTATGAGATGAGTCGTTTCCGAAAGCCAAAATGTGAACGGTTTTGAGTCCACACTGTGAACACGCTATTTACTACTGATAAGCTCTTTGATTGGGAACGATATTATTTTAGGAGAGCTACGGGGACTTTTTGAAAGCAGAATTATTGATTTATAACCAAGGTTGTGAAAGGGATCATCTCCGGCCGGATTTTATATCCCTATCCCCATTTTTTGCCTACATTTTGCTTTAACCTACGTAAAAAGGGAATGGAAACCCACGCAAAAATCATCCTTTTTAAAACTCTGTTTATAACATAATTTCCTATTGTCAACACTAAATATAGCTGTTTCTTTATAAAAAAAGTTAATTCTATTTAAAAAACACAGGTTTATTTCCATGAAGATATCACAAAGTGTCAGGACGTTTGGAAAAATTGTATCATTTTGAAATTAGTGTTAGGACGTTTGAGAAACTGTCAGGAAGTTTGAAAAACAGTCAGGACGTTTGTTGTCATGACGTTTGAGAAGTTGGTGTTATCAACTTTTGTGTGATTCTGGACACAGAGGATTCTAACAAAATTGAAAAAAATAATTGACATAAAATCAGCGGGGTGGCGGATCGATGCAACACAGTCATGAACTTTTCACCAGCCTACCTTTACTTTCTTTTAAGTGATCGAGCAAAAAGTATTTGAAATTATAATTACTTTTTAATTTAACTTCTGCCAATTGTCTCAGCTGTGAGTCTGTATATTTAGTTGCAGTTGGCCCCGTTATCAATTTCCATTGATTCCATCTGAGAGCCGCATGCATTCTCGGCTTGAATGTTCTATTTTTTAAAACTTCATACTTTTTAAATTCAACGAAAGAGTCGGATATACTCCTGAGGTCATCCAAACCCTGTAAAATTTCTGTACGGGGTGCTTCTGAACGACCACCATTCCACAAGAACTCTTTTTGTGAAACGCCATCCAAAGGCTTTTTACCTTTTGCATCACAGCCGGCAAAATCAAGAATTGTTGGGAACCAATCAGTGACGTCAAATAAAGAGTTCGAAACAGAACCGCGAGTAGTTATGTTCATCAAGGGTGAGTAGACTATGCTATGAGTTCTTATACCACCTTCGTTTATACCACCTTACACAAGATTATTAATAATTAATAATAATGTATAATAATTTATAATAATTTATAATAATTAATAATTAGTATTTTGAATTGACAATAATTAATCATGATTTGTAATTAGTAATAATAATTAATAATATCTAATAATAATACTAGCAACCGTTTCCTTTGTGGCCTTTGAGAGGATAATTCGATGAATATTTTCCCCCGCCGTTGTCGTTCGAAAAAATTAAAATTGTATTTTCCCAAAACCCACGTTTCTTCAATTTGAGAATTATTTGACCTATAGCATGATCCAGTGATGAAACATGCCCCATCATTCGTGTTCTTTTAAAGTTTTCTTTCCAAAAATAAATTATATGTGAATGATATTTTTCTCTATAATTATAAATTTTATATCATTTAAATCTTACCCAATTGGTTATACACATTGACGTACATTTCAAGAAAATTATCCTGAGGAGTGATTGGACCGTGTACGGCTTGAAGGGCTATGTAAGTAAATGAAGGTTTTTTGGAACTCAACAATTTCAGTCGTTTATCAAATTCGGATACAAATACTTCGTTGCTTTTCAAAATTTACAAAAGTCAAAGTTTTCTTTAAGCTTGAACTTAGTCAACTGATTTTTTGAAAATTCATTTTTATAAATTAAAGACAGTAAGTTATTTGCTTAAATTCGAATTTCAATTATTGAAATTTGTGTTTTTTTCAACCAAGGACTATTGATAAACGGTTTCCAAACGTTTACATCTCGTTAGTTTTCAGATAGCTTATAATGGCACAGGGGAAAACAATGAAACTTAACAATTTGCACAAATCCGGATATTATTTAAATTTTGGTTAATTAAACGTTTGATAAGACACTTTATAATCTAAAAATTTTTGAAACTAAATTGAAAAGCTGATCAGACCATTTTTTAAATTTTTCTGGATATTTGTCCGGTTATTTTGCGCGTTTTAAGAAGAATTGACTAAGTTTCAGCTGGTTTTTTAGCATTTTGTGAATCATTTCCTATGTGTACCATTCAAATCGTATCGTATTTTGTATTGTCCATTATCTTTAGATTCATTCATATCATAACCACACCATCGAAAATCTTTAGAAGGCGATTCAAAACAATTAACATGACTGACATAATTTGCGGCACCTCCATGAAGACCTTATGAATAGATAAAGAATTTTTTAAATATTTTTATTAAACATCGTTTCGCTCAATAAGCATCTTCAAGTTTTCGAGAAATAACTTCAAGTCGTTTTAAGACTTCAAACTTTCAGAATCTAGAAACTTATAAAATATTTATAAAAGTGTGTCGGCAGAAAAGATTAAATTTTTTGACCCACTATTAAAATAGACCAAAACTTATATGATCATTTAGCGAAGGTCGATGAATTCGAATACAGTATGCTTTGGTTTTGCAGAGTGTCAATTTTCTTGATTGGTTTTGAAGTTTTTTTGCAGTCTTTCAAAGTTGCTCATGAAAAAGTTGTCCCTAAATTTTGTAGTAGGATGGGCCCCAGCCTTTGGTGGCAAATTTATTTCTTCGTATTCTTGGAGTTTGTATGTGAAGATAAATTAATTGTGTAAAACAAATTTGAGTATTATTTGAGCACAATACAGTATGTAATATGATGTATGTGGCTTGTGAAAAATGACCAAAGATTGATTTCATGAGTTACCAATCAGTGCTTGCCTCAAAATGAATAGACCGATTATGTTTTTGTTCCATCAATTAAAATCTTGAGACCCTTTCCCTTGTTGTTCCCAAGCAACAAAATTACATGCTGTATAAACACAAAATAACGCAAAGTGTTGTTACAATTATTTTGGACGCATATTTTTCACCGATCACTGAAGAAAAAATGGAATTTGATGAACAATTTGAAGAAAAATTGTGTAATAGGAAGTGAGAACAAATAAAAACTCAAACAAGTTTCTTGATCAATAAACTTTCTTCAAATTCGGTCTGAAAGTGACCCTTGCGCGGTTAAAGTTTGATGTTTCAGCATCGTCGGAGGTAGCCTTGTAAAAAAAAACGATTTTGTCTGGGTTTTTTTTCTTTTTCCCTTTTTCCTTATCTTTTGCTTGAACAAACGCATGAAAAGGTAACGAAAATGGATCAAATTCACAAGCCTGGTCGGGAAAACTTAAGGTCGCAGGAACTTCATTTTTTTATGTCTTCACAACTTGTTAAAGTCCCGACAATGTCATTTCGGCGTTCTCGATTATGTTTAAGGATTTTCAACAAATACCTATAAAATGACCAAATCCACGGTTTTGAGGCAAATGAGGAGTTGAATACATCCCCAAATGCCATTTTCCAACAATTTCGGTGTTATAGCCACATTTTCCCAATAATTCCGGAAGAAGAACTTCATCCAGAGGTATTCCACTTGGTTGTGGAGGCATGATGTTCATATGCTGGAGTCCGAATCTACTACTGTATCTACCAGTTAATAATTGAGCACGCGAAGGAGTGCAAACGGGCTGATTTTGGAATAAAAATTTGTCAAAAAAAAGTTTGACATTCTAGAATTTTGGCGTATGAAATTTGCGCAACCTCGGACGGATCAAATTGATATATGCCATGGCGCGCCATATCTTATAAGAGTCAAAAAAATTTTGACTCAAAAACGTTTATTTCGGACAAGGTTACAATGAAGTTAGTAAGCGTCCGGTTAAATTTTGATCCTTATCTGCGTATATGATGAATTTAATCTTATCCCATTAGCAGCCAACATATCGAGATTTGGTGTGGAAATAAGATATTTTTTCTCGCCAGCAAATCCAACATCGGCATAACCAAGATCGTCCGACATTATAAACACGATATGGGGTTTTGTTGGGCTGGCTGATAAAAGTATAATCAAAATTTTATTCAAAATTAAGCATTATTTTAAAATACACAAATAATCATTAAAAATTTTGGTACGATTTCGAACTTTGTACCTCGTAAAATGTTTCATTGACAAATGATTTGAAAAATAACTGAAATGCTAAGTTTTTTCATATTTTTTAATGAATACGAAAAATTAAATCGACCTCATAATATTTTGGCAATCTGAAAATTGAACTTTAAAAACCTTATTTACAAATAATTGGGGTCGAAAATACATACGCGCCGGAATGTTAAAATGTTTTAAATGCCCGGCTCATGGAACACGCAATAATTCTATGATAAGATCTCTGCATCAATCTCTTTAAATTTATGTCATTTAAAAATTTTTGTAGACTTTCACTCAATAATACCATCCCTTTGTTTTTCTTTGCTTGAAACTCAGCCCAGTCTCTCTCGGCCCTCCACCCGTCTGTCCTTATTTTTTTATAAGCCTCTGCGAAATTCCACGAAACTTTTTTGCCTCTTTCAATATAAAGCCTACTGTACTTTTCTTCAAAAGTTTGTTTTTCCATTTGATCTTTTGCTAGTCTATTGGCATGCTCTTGTCGTAGCCGATCGTTTCGTCTTATTTTTTTATTGTACTTTTGAACTCGATTCCATTGCTGATTTGGCTCGAGCGAATTCCAGATTGGAGCGTCCCATGGAGGTGAAACAAACGGTGGTTCAATATAGGGCTGAATCCCCTTTGATGTTTTTAATTATTTGAAAATAAAATAAACCTAACAGTTATCAATCTGTGACTTGTAAAAATGCGAACCGACCACCTTTTAAGAGGCTCAAGCCACTTTGAATCATCAAAAAATGGTGGAATGTTTGAATACATTTTCTTATAAATGCATTATAAACATTGGCAAATCAGATCAACAAATATTTTAAAACAAATTTTCGCAAATAGGTTAGAATTTTATGACGAGTCGATTAAAAAGTCAATTTTTGCCTAAGTATCACTTCTGATAAAATCATTTTTGACTTGAAAATAGAATGAAAAGTTCAAATAAGCCAGTTTTTATGAAATTATTTCGAGTCTATCTTGGACACCAAATTCACATTCTAGGAAGTTCTGGTCGTGAATATATTATAAAAGTAAAATTTTTAAAAATCTTAATTCGATTTATAAGATCGATTTTCAAACCAGAAAATATTTAATTCATCGAAATCATGCCTAAGTGGTACTATTATACTTTATTAACCTTGACAAACAAGTAACAATAATCATCATATATTTTTATTTTATGGAGAAAACTACCATTTATCCTAAAAAGCGTGATTTTTATGCTTATTCAGAACTTATTCAGAAATATCTTTGGATTCTCAACAGATATACTCAATCAGACCGAAGTATTGAGTTGAACAGACCACTGCGTGGTTATTGCGATTAGGATATATTTTCTAAAGCCTACCATGAGGTACTATCACGAGGTTTGATAAACTCTATTTTTCAAAACTTTTCTCTCGAATGAAACATAAAATTTTTAATTTTTTTTTTCGACAATTTAACTCATCAGCTTGATCAGTATAACAAATTGAAAATTGATCTTATTTGAGTTTTTTGTAAACAGTGCTCAAAGAAGAGCCTTCTGAAATCCTATGGTTTCTCCGCGAAACTTTTATAAATGCTTCAAAGGGTTAAAAATTGTTTCAGTGAGAGAACATTCCTAAACTTATGCTATGAAAGCTTCATTGTTCATTATATTTTTTAATTTGATGGTCTGAATCAGACCGTCTGATGAGAATCAAAATTGAAAAAGTTCTGTGTCAAACACAAAAAAAAGTGAAGCCAGTAGGTTTATATCAATAACAAACGCGAAGTTTAAGTTTCCCTAATTTTCGAATCTAGAATTCTGAAATGTGAAAATCAAAAAAAATGTAAACTTGGTTTCTTATTGATATTTCAAAAACCATACCAATTTGAGGATACTTATGCAAAATTAAAATAAATATGCTTTCTTTCATTTTTTGATTAAACCGTTTCCCCCCCCCCTCCAACAGGGCCCCTGTGGCTATTATTGATTGTTCAAATCACTTCGGGAAAAAATGTATTTTTAATCAATGCATCAACAATTTTATTAAAATTTGTCGGTTCACGTTGTATTTAGGGGTTTGATTTAAAAAATTTAAATTTGTTTAATAAACTTAGAGATCAGTTTAAAAAAGATCAAGTCTTGAACTGCAAAAAA
>SCLH01000743.1:68584-81820 GCA_004367855.1 Oikopleura vanhoeffeni | reverse complement strand
TGTATGACCACACTCCTTCACACATAAGCGCCACAAGAGCCACCTAAGGTAGTTTTTTTATAGGCACGACAGATTTCACTTTTCACCACGGCCTAACCGTAAGAGCTATCAAAAAACGTTTTTTTGCATTCAACTGGAAATTGAAAAAGCTTAGGACAAAATTTTTTTTTTTTTACTTGACCGGTTAACCGGTAATTGACGGTAGATTGATTGCGATCGAAAAAGGGGAACAGGACCCCTCTTGGCACTCATTTTATATTGCGCGATAAATCCCACGTGCTCACATGCTCTGATTATTCAATTAATAACGTGATTATGAACCCTACTGTGATTTCGAAATCAAATAAAATAAAATTATTTCGTAAAATAAACTTCTCCATAGATAAAAAAATCGGTATCTAGGCTCATGGGGTCGGCTACGGATCAAACTGATCGGATAGCAAATTTGAAACTGATCGGATCAACTAGATCGGATCGCAGATTTAAAAAAAACTTGATCGATTCGATCAAAGTCGATCCGATCAAGTATGTTGTCGATTTAGACGGACTAAAATTTGTTTTTTATTAAGCGAAGTTCTTTGACGCCATGTGTTTTTACGGTCGTTTAAGGGTATGGTGGTTTCCTAATTTTCTACAGTTATTATGTCATAAAAATGCACCAAATCAGTCGTGATGTTTTAAAAGCACAAAACAACCCAAATAAGACAAAAAATTTTCGAAATTTTGCGTTTTTCGATTTTTTTTCTAAGTATTTTTCTCAAAAATTTATGTTTCAAAATAACGTTTGTGTCAATTTGACCACTAAACTTCGAAATATTGGGTGACGTAAGCCAACTTTCTCTCAGTGATTTCCTCAGCTTTCTTTGAGCCTACTTTCGAAAAATCGGAAGCACATTGTTTTTTTCGGAAATTTTTTCAGGACCTTAAAAAATTCCATATTTTTGTTTTGGTGTCGAGAATTTGACAAACGCTCCTACCAAATTTCTGTTTGTTTAGAGCTGCTTTGCAAAAATTTTGATAAATTTTGAAATAACGAGGAGGAGATTAAGATTTTCGATTTAAAAGTCCAAAACCGGTATTTTTGGGAACCGGTTTTTTAACGTATTCTAGAATAAATATAAGCACTTATTCGACAAAAGCGCTCTACAAAGTTTTGTATACTAATTATAACAGGTTATGTTAAAATTTAGGTTTATTTCAAAATATACCTCAGAGGAGTTAGAATTTCCGGTTTTGGTTAGGTGGCTCTTGTTGCGCTTATGTGTGAAGGAGTGTGGTCATACAAAAAGTGTTTTGGCAAATTTTTTTCGCAAGTGTGAAGGCTTAGTTCTCAAACTGCGGGAAATCTGAATATACTCCTCAAAGGCACTGTTCGGGCTAATTATTTATCGAGAATATGTCAATTAAGGAACCCCATACCTTAAAAAAAAGAGCGGCACGGTCCATAACTTATACTGGGATGGCTATATTTTGGACAATTTCAGGGCAGAAAAAGTTGTGGCAAATTGTCAGAAGGTATTTTGAAAATATTTTTGCGATATCGCGGGAGAAAGTGACGATTAAAGATATTTAAACGTTTATGCGTTTCACGCAAATCGGGCCGTCAGAATTTTCATTTTTGGAAGGGAATGTTATAAAAAAGTTTGAAAAGAATTTTTCAAATGGGCTTATAAAGAATTTTAGAAGAATGTTCATGAAAATTGTGCAAATATTGTAAGAAAGTTATTCCGAGTTATAATCCCTAACAACCGTGTTATTAATTATCTGAGAATCAAAGTTTATGTGTCAAATCTGTTTTTCGCTCACAACAAACGACTTCATTTGCCATTGCGGGCCGCACAATTGTTGCGGGCCGAGTTTCACCGCCCAGCCAAGAAATGTATCCTTCGGTTCTTAACGGCACTCTGTTTTTTTCGCAGATTCGACTTGGATCTTTTTTAACTGATCTCAAGTTTTTATTATTAAACAATTAAATTTCTTAAATCAAACCCCTAAATCACCGTAGCCGACAATTTTAATAAAACTTGTGAATGATTTGATTTAAGAAATCATTTTTTTCGCCGGAAACGTGATTTGAACAATCAATAATAGCAACGACGGCCCTGTTGGAGGGGGGGGGGAAAACGGGTTACTCAAAAAATGAGAAAGACGATATTTATTGTATTTTGCTAAAAAAATGATTATACCTAAATTTGGTATGGTTTTTGAGATATCAATTAAGACAACCAAGTTACTTTTTTTCTGATTGTTGCATCATTTCGAATTCTAGATTCGAAATTAGGGAACTTAACTTCGCGTTTGTTTAATTGAGGTAACACCTACTGCGCCTCTCCCTTTTTTTTCTGTGTTTGACACAGACAGTTTTATTCAAGTTTGATTTCATCAGATCGGTCTGATTCAGTGCTCTCAAATTAAAAAATATAATGAACTATGGAAGCATTTCATGCGATTAAGTTTAGGAATGTCTCTTACTGAGAACATTTTTAATACCCTGCGTCGAAGCATTTATACAAAGGTTACTGCGGTAAAGAACCATAGGATTGAAGGCTCTTCTTTTGAAGCACACTGTTCACAAACAACTCAAATAAGATGCCATCTTTCAATTTTTGTATATAGACTGATCAAAAGCTGATGTGTAGTTAAATTGTCGAGCAAAAAAGTAAATTTTATGTTTTCATTCAGAGGAGAAAAAGTTTTGAATAAAATAAAGAGTATTATCAAACCCTTCGTAGATAGTACCTACATGAAGTAGGCTTTCAGAAAATTATCCTAATCGCAAATTAACCACCGCAGGTGGTGCTTCGTATCAAAACTCAACCATACTTCAGTCTGATTGAAGTAATATCTGTTGAGAATCCAAAGATATATCTGAATAAGTTCTGAATAAGCATAAAAATCACGCTTTTTCAGAGATTAATGAGTAGTTTTCTCATAAAAAATAAAAATTATATGAAATGATTATATGTTACTTGCTTGTCAAGGTTCATAAAGTATATTAGTTACCACTTAGGCATGATTTACGATAAAATTAAATTATTTTTCTGGATTTGAAAATCAGATTCTTATATAAATCGAATTAAGATTTTTTAAAAAAATTTTTTATTATAATATTTGGCACGACCAGAACTTCCTAGGAAGTGTGAATTTGGTTGTCCAGATAGACTAACGAAATAATTTCATAAAAAAAAACTGGCTTATTTGAAAACTTTTTCATTCCCATTGTTAACAGTACAAATTGATATTATTCAGAAGTGATACTTTAGGCAAAAATTTGAACTTTTTAATCGACTTCGTCAATAAAAATTCGTAAACCTATTTTTGCGAAAATGTTTTTAAAATATTTGTGTGATCTGAATTGGCCCAATGTATATAAACATTTATGTAGAAAATGATTTGCCAAACATTTCCCACCATTTTTGGATGATTCAAAAGTGGCTTTGAGGCCTCTTAAAAGGCTCTGGTTCTCTAAAGATGAGTCGTCGGCATTTTTACAAGTCCACAGATTGATAACTGTTAGGTTTTTTATTTTCAAATAATTAANAAATGAGTGCCAAGAGGTCTGTTCCCCTTTTTCGATCGCAATCAATCTTTATTTGCATAGCGCGGCGATTTTACTGCCCAGCCAAAAAATGACCATCGGTTTCTAAGTTTCCCCAAAAAACATGATAACTTCTAATTAGAATTGATTTAAAATTAACTTCATGAAGATCCACAAATATGACAAAATGAGTTACATGATTCTTGTTTCATTCGAAAACAGTAAAAAGGTCATCATCAAAATATACAATTCAATGATAAAATTGTCAAATATTATTGTCTTAATTGTTTTATCAAAATCTGTTCACCAGCACAAATCACAGAAATTGTTCCAACAATTGAGTAAACGTATTATTTGCTGATTGTCATTTTAGCTGATTGAAAATATTCAAAAACATTCCTTTTCTTCCCAGTTTATAAACTCTCGCATCAATTTCATTTTTTTATCCAAAGATGCAATTCGATCATCTTTGGCTTTGGTCAAATATTTCTCGATCAAAGCTTGATTTTTTACATATATATGCTTTTCTTTAGCAGTGAGTTTTCCATATGCAATTGTTGCAAGTAAAAATAATATTTTCATTCTTAGTTTATTCCCATTTTCTTTATCAAAAATTCGAAATGAGACCGCAACTATTTGCAATATTGTCAAGTGTCGCGAACTGAATTAATTTTGACAAATCCAAACCCGGGAGACATAGCATCAATCCGAATGATTTGAGGGAGAGGGTGTTAGTGTATAATATTCAATTAAATCAGGAAAATTGCCCGATTTTGTGGCTGGACTGAACGGGTCAAGAACATAAAGATATTTATTATATGATAAGGAAATGAGTTAGATCCAAACTTCCACTTATATTTGAAATTGCTCGATTTGAGTGAAGGCTGACCAATTTATGATGCACTGTGAAACCCATTAAAAATTTTAAACTAACAAAATTGACTGAGATAATTTTTCGGAAAAGTAAGATGTTGTGAAATAAATTATTTGTTTCCGATGTCAGAACATTTTCCAATAAAACAAAATTGTATTATACAAATCATCCATGAACATTTGTTGTCAATAACGTAATTCTAGTTAATATTTTACATTCTTTAAAATTAATTTGGAACAAATCTCATGTGAACGATAAAAACTCTCTCTGGAAGCTAAACAAATGCGTAGATGGCCATTTGCCACTCATAAATTCAATCACATCATTTAATATTTGTTCGATATCTTTTTTACAAATTTAGAAAAACAATTTTTTTTTTATCTTTTGCAATATTAACACTCATAACCCCCTCAATAAACTCAATGTCAAATTTGATTGTTTAATTTTGGGGTTGGTGAAAGCCACCTTTTAAAGGCATTTACAAATGACAAATCGAAAATAAAAAAATTTTTCCAGACTAAGTCGACACCGAGAAATTTAATGGTCTTAACCAAAATCTGCTCTAGAATTTTCTAGAATTTTCAAAGTCAACCGCAGTTTTAGCTGTGTTGCTAACATTTAAAAACAAAATTAAACATGTTTTCTTAGTAATTCAACTACGAGGAATTTGATAGTCAAAACAAAAAGTTTCTATCTGCGCTAAAAATTTTCGAAAATAAATTTTAGGGTAAATTTGAATTTTTACTTTTAGCATTTATTTTTCGAATTAATTTGCGAATCAAATCGAAATATAATATATTTTTTTTGAAAAATTGCTGAACTCAAAATTGTCCCATAAAACACTTCAAACTTCATTATAATAACTATTTATTTGGCAATGAAATTGAAAACGAATTTCACAAAAATATGGTTCCTTGGCGCGAATTTGAAAGTTGAAGTTTCAAAAAGGTAAGATTTCGTCTGATTTGTAAATCGGCACCGACTATCGAGATGAATTTTTCCTCAAATCTCTACATCGGTTATCAGTGATAACTTCTCACCCACGGTCTTTTTTTTTGTAATAATAAAGTTTTCAGTTTGTTGTTTTTTCTTATCGCAACGACTAACTAATCGTTCTCGCAAATGATAAAGGCTCTTTTTTGGTGGTATACTCCTCGCATTATTTGCAACTTCAGTTCGCGAATTATTAAATCTCCTTTCTACCATTTTTGCTGATTATTAAAAATTGAACAGGTTTATATAAAATGTAACAACATCTCCACCGTGTGACAAAATTTGTCAAATTCAATTTATATCATTTTTAGAGCATCTGTTCAATGCTAATCAATGATATTTCGAAATGCTTACGTAAAATATTAATCGGAAACCGCCAAAAACTTTCATGGCGTGATCAAAAAAGTTATAAATATAAATAAAAATTTGTTTCTTATCACAAACTGAAAAAATCCAAATGAGTGTTATAAGACCTAAATTTCCATTTACGCTCACTATTAATATTATTTACAAACTCAACTTCAAAAATTCAAAATTAAAACTTTTTACAAAACTTATGCGCTCAGGAAAAAACTGCTATTATACTTAATTTCTTCAAAATTTTACAAATAATCAAATTGTCCATATATTACATAACTGATGGTCACGCGTGACCAGAATGTAAGATTTGTACTAATTTGACCTCTAATCTATCTTTCTTTGGCTTCCTTAGTTTGTGAAAAATTTTGAGAAATTCTATCATGGGTCTATCAAAATTTAGTACCAGGCACGTGCACTACACAGGTGGTAGGGTCTCTTCAAACCTTGAATTCTAATCGATAAGAATAACAGGATATACGAGAGACCCCAAAAATTACTCTTAAAAGTTGCAAAAAGGCCTAAAAATCAATTAAATAAAGGACAAAAATGTCGCTTAATTAGCGGCAGCTCGGTGCTTTTAGCAGCTTTTTAATAATTTCAAACCCACTTTTGAGGCACAACTCATAAAAATTTATTTTAATGTACAACACCTCGTGATGGAACACCTCGGCAAGCGGGGTGATTAAATCATGGGACTGCGTTTTATGAAAATTTTTTGTACCTACAAATCTTTTATCAATAAAGTTTTATCATTATCGANAAATAATATGTCGGTTAATGTAATTTGCGAGAAAATTAAAGTAACAAAGGAACATGGTGCGAAGAAACTGGCTTGATATGTGCTCAATTTCCGAGCCGAGATTACATCGCGATTTATAGACTAACTTAAAGTTTATTCAAAATTCGCTCTTGTGAAGTTTTTTATATAGCATTTCTCGTGACTGAGCAAAAATTTCAGAAATATTTTATGTACCATGAATGAGATCATTATGCTTAAGGGAGTGGGTGTCGCAAATTTGAGCCTCTTCCAAGGTCATTTCCCGCCAAACTAGCAAAGGTGATATTCCAAAAACATTTGTAACTAACAGAACCAACCTTCGCGGTAATTTTGAACTTAACAGTAATCTGATACAATNAAGATTAAGGGTAGATCTACAACATGGCTAATCTTAATTGTCCCACAGTTTCTCTGTTAGGCTGATTTCTCATCCAGAAAAGTCAATTCCAGCGACCAGTACCCCCTTAAGGGCGTGGGTGTCGCAAATTTGAGCCTTTTCCGAGGCCATTTCCCGCCACACTAGCAAAGGTGATATTCCAAAAACATTTGTAACTAACAGAACCAATCTTCGCGGTAATTTTTAATTTAACTGTAATCTGATACAATACCACCTGCGCCGACACCTACGCTTTTAAAAAGCCTCCTAAAAAAACACTCAGAATGCATTTTCTCCTTCAATTTTCACCATTTTTCATTATTTTTTTGTGTCAGGCTCCAGAGAAGCCTCAAACATAATGCAAAAGCGTCCTTTCCTCGGAATTTTGCTTTTGGCGGACACAAACGCGAAAAAACTAAATTTTTGAAATGCTTAGTTTGGTAGGCTCAGGCAAAAGGTATCTCCTCCACCAGTTTAAGAGATACAGTTTCGGCTCATACAGTATGATGTGCATCTGAAAGCACAAGACTTGTTTGACAATGCATTAGAGAGTTTTTTTTGAAATTTTGATTCGGCGCTTCTTGAAGGCCATGTCAACTTTTCATTTTAAGCTTAAATTTTTGAAATGCCCAGTTTGGGAGCTGATTATGTATGAGGCTTCTTTGGAGCCTGACACAAAAAAAATGAAAAATGGTGAAAATTGAAGCAGAAAATTCATTCTGAGTGTTTTTTTAGGAGGCTTTTTAAAAGCGTAGGTGGGATTGTACAGCGAAGTGTATTTAAACGGACAGGTCCTTAGGACGGGTTGGGCGTTAAAATTCCTGCCAGTGGTGTTTAAAAAGACAGCCCCGCAGGTAAATTTTTTGACGAAGTGTACTTTAAACGGAGGGTTTGGAGAAAATTCCGCAAGGAATTTTTGGTAAGGAATTATACTACTATCTGAAATCGTGACTTATAACATGCCTGATTTACAACGGCATTATTTAGACATTAAAATGTTAAAAATGGGGCTTCTGAGTGGATTTCTCAGAGCAGCATTTTTTACACTTTAAAACCTTCAAAATGTCGTTTGGGGTGGATTTCTCTGAATGCATTTTAAGCCCTTAAAACCTAATATCTGTCGTTCCAATGGATTGCTTGAAACGCATTATTTAGACTTTTAAAAAGTATGAGTGACAGGTTTTATCACCTTTGCTAGTTTGGCGAGAAATTGCCTCGGAAGAGGCTCAAATTTGCGACACCCACTTCCTTAAGTGCAAGTGTTGATTTTTGCGTTTTTGAGACATCTGGGACGAAATTTCAAATTCCCTCTTGAGAGTCTTTAGATATTGAAAATACAAGATTATTGAGAAAAATCATGAGAATCGGTTAATAGACGGAGCCAAACACACTTTTCAAGGATTGATTTAGGCACTTTTCTAGTGCCCGTACAGCTCGTTTGTGCGGTCAAATTTTTTTATGTGACCAATTGAAGACTTTTTTCGCGATCTATTGTAAAATGAACAATTTAACATTCTAAGTTTGTTCAGGAGAGCCGATTCAAAAATATCTAATTTGCTTTCACCACCCCCTTAAAGTGAACTCAAGAATTTGAATCAAGTTTTATGAACGAATTCTTGAAAATGTCAGTTCTTGTACCGCTTAAATATTCATCTCGATCAAAAATTGGTTAAAAACAGTCAAATTTACATAATTTGATGCGCCTATGAGGCGCCGCCTTAAATACGAGTCGCCTAAAGTAAGATAGTTCGAAATATAAGCGCTGTTATTTCAACAAAAACCTCGGGTTATAATAATACATTCGGTTTAATCGAGTGGTATGGAAATAAAACGTGATATCATGAATCGTCATAAAAATAAGAGGATATCATATGACTTTTTAGTTTGAAAATAATGGCTCGCGAAGGACATATTATTTCTTCAAGCTTGAAGGGGTCGGTGCAATTAAACAGCTAGTTTGACAAATTGACATATCACAAAAAAATCCTCAAAGCCCTGTTGGCCTAATGGTTACCGGGAATATGTCAAATCAGGGACCACCCTACTGTTAACGAGGTGGTGAACTCTATTCAACCCGATTTCTGTCATTTTATGGATGAAAAGATGTTCAACTGGGACACATGTCAACTTTTTAGACACCTCCAGCTTTCGAGGCATCTTCTTGTTTATTTCGAAGTCTCAATAACCAACGCATATTATGATCGTTATTATGGCAAAAATTAATTAAGAATTAATCAACTTGTTCACTCGATATGTTTCTTTCTTCGATGGTTAACTTGTACGACATTTACTGTTTTAGTTTTGAAATTTATTTTAACACCTTGTTACAAACTGCAATTAATTTGAAAATAATATAGAATTTAAAATATAAAGAATATTAAATATAGATAAAATAATAAGAATTTGATAACATTTTCAATTTGGTGTTTGTTGATAAAGTCCCGCACCCTTTGAAGCACCAAACAAGGTCTGAAAATATAAGCTCGAAAAGGGTATCATAGAATTATTGACTTTTAAACACGGAACATTTTTTGATCATTCCCCGAGTTCAAAAAAAGGCTCGAAAATATTTCGATTTGAAATTTCTATAAGACTCTGATCAACAGTATTCAGTTTTTTGTACAGATCAGTATTATAATGCATGGCTGCAGTTCTATTTGCAAAGTCACCAAAACCTCTTTCTGAAGCTGTTTTGATCCATGGACCCCAGTGCCAATTGTTGAACTCTGGATTTGCGTCCATGTCAAACGCAGGAAATCGCGCTGGTACAGCATCATCCTTAAAAAATTTTATTTATTTCAGATAAACATTTGAACATTCAATTATTAGTTTGAAAATGAATAAATAAGTAATGTTGATTCAGGGTATTGTGGGTGCTTCCAGCAGCGTGATGGGGAAAATAAGCCCTTTCAAAAACTCAAATATATTTTGTGACAATTGAGTAGACATGTAGTTTTTTAATTGTTTATTGTAGATCGTAACCTTGAAAAGTCGAAAATTAATTTAGTTCTAGATAAAATTATAACATTAACCGTGATATGCGTAAAACCTTATCGCTGATTTTTTTTTAGTAAAGTATAACGTCATATCTACGTATCCTAAAATCACATCATGCCGATATGATTTCTCAGAAAAAAATTCTCTACAATATGATAGGAATTTTTTTGGTATATTCATGTTAATTCGCCGAAAATTTTTTTCAGAAATTAATGGCCTTTGTTAAATATATGCAAAATATACAATGTTTTACAGACCTTAGTTTAACTAACGAACGGTAAATGCGATTTTTTTCAGATAATATTCTCAATTCTCTAAGTAAAATTCTTATCAGCTGAAATGAGAATAATTTCTGTCAGAATTCTTGCAATCACTATTTTATGCAGATTGACTGCGCACCATTATTACATTCATTAGGCTTAATATTGAAAAAAGGGACATAAATCTTTACAATTATAGTAGCACTTAATGTGCCATGTTTAGGAAATTTATTATTTTTTTCGTAAATTCTAGTATTGTGCGTTTTCGATATTTTAACTCTGCAGCTCAAATAAGACTTAATCATGAGAATGATAATAAATCGAAACGTGGATAAATAAATTAGTATGTCTTTTTATAACTTTCATTTAAACTACCACTTAATATGCCAACGTAGGGTAAAATTTTTTTTATTTCAAATTCTAGTATTGTGCGAATTTATTGTTAAATTATTTCAACTTAAAAAAAGTTAATCCTGAAGATGCTTAAATAAAGTGGAACGTAGATAAATAAATGTTATGTCTTTTTATAAAAATTTCATTTAAGGTTTTTTTTTGCTTTAAGTATTATTGTTCGTAATTTGATACTATCCTATGTCTAGAATTTTAAACAAACAATTATTTTTTGCTAGCAAATCCGATATTCTAGAACAAGTTATTCGATAGTAATAAACTTTTTTTTGCTTGCAATCAATTTTCATGTGCTGGATAGTCGGATACAAGAATGATAATACCGAATTTGAGACCGTGGTAAAAAATAACTACTGCACCCACTCCCGTTGATAAAAGTTTGCTCAAATAAAAAATTAAATACATGTACGGGTACGAGGCAACTGGCCCAACTTTCCGCTCGAGTATTTTCTTCAACTATAGTGACTATAGTATAGTCTCACGAAAAGTAATTAATTTTGTGATTTGGTTCAAAGTTTAGTAAAAAAATTTGTGTTTGAAACAAATGAAAACAGTAAGCAGTTTATTTAATTTTTGCGTCTTTTGTTTCTCAATCTAGAACATAACGTTAATATCAAGAAAAATTTCTACTTGAACTTTTTGTATTTTTCACAAACCATATTAATTCGATGAAATCTCTTATTTTTGTACCAAAATTTAATACACTGGCTAACCATTTATGGAAAACCTCGATAATGGAAACCCCTTGCCATTTAATGGAAACCCATAACCATTTAATGGAAACCCATTACCATTTATGGAAACCATTTTTAAAAAACAAGGAATAACCGTTTATGGAAACCATTTTAGAAAAACAAGTCATGTTTGAGTGAAATAAACTTTGTTTTTGGTGTTAAATTCGCTCAAAACTCATCTTAAACGTTATTTAGAGAAAAACTCAAAAATTTTTAATATTTTTTTAATTTGTCGGCTGAAAACAACTTTTCAAATTTTGCTCAAAATTACCATGTAATGGAAACCCATCACCATTTAATGAAAACCAATACCAATTAAATGGAAACCCATTACCATTTATGGAAACTATTTTTTTAGCGAAAATGGGTTTTCATAAATGGTTAGTTGGTGTAAGATCCGATCAAAAAAAAGATTGAATCGGAAGCCTTGTTGAAAAGTTGGATATAAATTGTGTCGACTCCTAGTAACAATTAACTTAGAATCAATTTCATACACTCACAAAATAATCAGCAAGCTTGACCAACATTATATCCACTACTTCTGGGAATTTATAGGATATTTCATGATATTCTTCTGGATCATTACCGATATCATATAAAATAACAAATTTCGTGATGTTAGTATAAAATGCATTAACATTTCGTTTCTCGATTTGGTGCCATTCATCACTCTCAGCATTATCATTCCCTGAAACAATAATTATAACTGTTATGAAACATTTTTCAACAAAATGAACAATAAACCAGTAAATTTTTAAATAAAATAATCAAAATGCATCGAAATCTAAGTTGACAATAAAGAATTTATGAGGTCGTTGCTAGGAGACAAATTTGCACTTTTTGTTTTTTATCTTGATGGTAAACTATTTGTTACTTGAACAAAACTGTGTAACGGTTCAATGCTGTGACGGGTAAAAATTGATATTTAATATTTTTAGTTGAGGCAGAAACCGGATGAAACCATCGAATTCAATGACTTTATTTTGTCTAAAAAAAGTTGTCATACCAAAATTAAGAATTAAAAAAATAGCACATCCAAAGAAATATTTTCACCTGGGATGAATGTGATAAATTGCAATTACGCGTTTTTTGTGATTGTATTTCTCTGATGAGAAATCGTGTTTAATTTTCGAGGTAAATTTTAATTTACTTCATACAAAATATTTTTGAAACCATCAAAGACTGGTTTCCTGACAATGTGAAAAAATGAAAAATCACCGACCTGCTTTTTATGTTCCATATTTTTCAGAAAAAATATGTAACATTTAATTGAGAGAATTTGTTTCTTGAGTCTTATTATCAGGCCCGTATTTTGCAACAACCACCTCTCAATAGTTAACACCTTAGCAAAAATATTTAATTGAAGTTACTTTTCAATTCATCATCTGCTTTTATTCTTTTATATTTTGTTGCAAATGGCCCCGTTATCAGTTTCCATTGATTCCATCTGATAACACCATGCATTCTCGTCTTGAACGTTCGATTCTTTAAAACTTCATAAACCTTAGGATCCACAAAATTCTCCGGAATACTTCTTAGCTTATCCATACCCTGTAAAATTTCTGTACGAGGTGCCTTAGACTGACCACCATTCCACAAAAAGTTTTTTTGTGAGACGCCATCTAAGGGCTTTTTACCTTTTGCATCGCAGCCAGCAAAATCTAGAATCGTCGGAAACCAATCAGTGACGTCGAATAAAGAATTTGAAACGGTTCCGTGAGAAGTTTTATCCATCAAGGGAGAGTAGACGATGCTATGGGTCCTAATACCACCTTCTTCGAAACCACCTTACACAAGGTTAATTTAATAAAATTATGTTATTAAGAATTAATAATCAGAAATAAACATTGATTACAAATAATAATCTATAGAAAACAATAAATTACTTTCAATATTATTCTATATTTTCTTGAAAATA
>SCLH01000743.1:53410-66820 GCA_004367855.1 Oikopleura vanhoeffeni | reverse complement strand
ATTTTGGTACATTTTGATTGCATGAGTAAAAAAATAATATTCCATGTTTCTCATGAGATTTTTTATTTTCTGAAACGAAATAGTTTTACTTAGCTGCGCATAAATTATTTAGAATTATTTCCTATGTGTTCCATTTAAATCGTGCCTTATTTTGTATCCGCCATTATCTTTCGATTCATTCATATCGTAACCACACCATCGGAATTTGTCGGTGTAATTTTTGGGCGGTTCAAAACAATTCACATGACTCCAATAATTTGCGTTACCTCCATGAAGACCTAATGAATATATTAAGGGATAATGTGTTAAACATTTTAGTTTTTTCGTAGGACTATTTAGAATTAAAATTTTTGCACAAAGTTCTCTGAACAAAATTTCGACTCATATTTTTTGATCAATCGCTTCAGACTAATTTTATTTCATTTTATTATTGATACCAATATATGGAATTAAAATTGTGATTGAAAAAAATTAATGGCCCTCCAGTGGCTAGAAAATAAGTTATAAAAACCACTTTTCATCACTGGATTCAAATTTAAGCCTATTTAATACTGTATTTATGAAACCTAGGCCTAGCTCAAAAGACAATTTGCTTATTTTTAAAATTCCCATTACTTGATGCAAAATTTTCTAAATTTATTAAAAGAAGAGCAAAGATAGTGAATAATTTAGACTTCCCCGTCCGACCGCGAATTTTTTAACCATTTGTAATCGTTAAATTCAACTTAAAACCGTTAAATTCACCGAAAAAATAAAAAGTATAACTATCTATAATAAATACCTATGAAATGATCAAATCCACGATTTTGAGGTAAATGGGCTTGAGAATACATCCCTAAATGCCATTTTCCGACAATTTGGGTGTTATAGCCACATTCACCTAATAATTCTGGGAAAAGAACCTCGTCAAGAGGTATTCCACTAGGTTGTGGAGGCGAGATGTTCATATGCTGAAGTCCGATTCGACTACTGTATCTTCCAGTTAAAAATTGAGCACGCGAAGGAGTACAAACAGGCTAATTATGGGTCTAAATTGATCTTTTTACCTCATATATTGAAAATATTGAATCCTGAAAATACCAAGAAAATGAAAATCATAAATGTTTGTTCCGATTTCACGAAAACAATGAAACACGCTTTTCAATTTCTAAAAATTAATAAAAAATTAAAGATTTTATTTTTCACATAGTATGATAAGAGCTTTTCTTTCGAATTTATAAATGATAAAAACATTTTTTCCAATTTTTATTTTCAAGATTCTCAATAAAAATGCTTTTTCGATTATTTTGTCAAAAAGATTGCAAAATGGTTGTTATATTTCCCTTCTTCCGGAATCATTAAAACCTTTATTCAATTTTTTTTTCTGAAAAAAGATGAAAATAAGCTTTTTAGAATTTTATTGCGTACATTCATTACATGCTGAATTTGGGTCTTGTTTCCAAGCTTTTTTCTCAATTTTTGACCAAAATCTGTGTATATGACGAGTTTAATCTTATTCCATTGGCAGCCAACATATCCATATTTGGTGTTGCAATATGTAGTTTTCTCTCGCCTTCAAAACCGACGTCGGCATAGCCAAGATCATCAGACATGATAAAGACGATATGTGGTTTTTTTGGACTGGCTGATATTGGTATAATTGAAAATTATTTTTAAATTAAATCTCAAGTCGAAAACACAAAGGTTTAATGCCGCATCATAAATGCGGGAAAATTTATTTATGCGAATATTTATTTATTTGAAAAATTTTAATTTGACCTTAAAATGCTTGAGAAGCGAAAGTTTGCAGACTCGGAGAGCATGTCATATTTTTGCTTGCGATCTAAATTTTCTGCTTTAGCTCACCTTCGCCGATCAAAATGTTCGAGTTTACAAACACGTAGATGGTTGACAAATTAAAATTTTCATGGATCAATAAACGGTGCCAATCAATTTCGAGCCAAAATCCAAGATCGCAACCAAAATGTGACATGCTGTATACATTCACATATGGCTCATATGATTATTTCTTATCTGCCCGAGCTATTTCACAATTTTCCAAACATTTTACTTAAAAAAGAATCGATTATACAATCCTTTATTTTTCTTTTCGTTGAACTCAGCCCATGCTTTTTCGGCTCTCCAACCTTCTATCCTCATTTTGCTATAAGTCACTGCAAAATTCCAAGAAACTTTTTTTCCTCTTTCAAGATACAGATTACTGTACTTTTCTTCAAAAATTTGTTTTTCCAATTCATCTTTAGTTAGTCTGTTAGCATGCTCTTTTCGTAGCCGATCGTTTTTTCTTAATTTTTTCTCATACTTTTTAATTCGATTCCATTGCTGATTTGGCTTGAGTGAATCCCATATTGGAGCGACCCATGGAGGTATTATTGATGGCGGTTCAATATATGGCTGAACACCCTTTTGATGTTTTTAAAAATCTTATTAATCAAATATCGCATATTAAAGGATAAGATTTTAAGTCTTTTAGTTCGGCGATCGCGTTTGAACTTATTTCCGGAGGTCTTTGTGGTCAATGAAGTTTTATCCGTTGCTCTCATTGAGCAAACGCGGGCAAACTAGAATGCAAAACTTTAGGCATAGATATTCAAATCTTCTATATGATATGCCGCATACTGTGCCTGATGTATGCGGCATACATCAGGCACATCGTGCCATATTGTGATTTTTGATTTCATTAAGAAAGCAAAATGTCATTAGAGTTATAATTTAAACGTAACAATAATTGTTCAGCCATCTATGGTTTTTTCATTCATTTAAATGGACTTATAAACGTTGGTTTGAACTTTAGGACTGAAACTATAAAATATCGAGTTGACGTAAGCAAAATTGTTATTTAGTGTTTTTAAAAGAAATTGAATCAAATTTTACTTGAAATTTTAGTCATGGGTCCTTAAAAATCATATTTCAAGTTAAGGAGGTTACCGACGGAGGTCTATAACTCGAGTTCTACACATGCTACGTAGTTAATTTTAGCGGCATTTGAAATTTTGTTGACGATTTCATTCCAGAAGAATAAAAATAAATAAATTGAGGACAAAAATTTTTTGGGAATTTCGAATTCTCTTTAAGTATTTTATGCTGTCATTCTTGAACTGCTGCATCAAAATCCCTAATTTGTATTGCATTTGGTTGCCTAGATTTCAAATTGTATGATGAAAAATATTTTAATTTTTTGAAAAAAAATAAAAAGTTATCAAAAAATTGAGAAATCTGTTGTATCAGACGCAATCAAAACCTGGAACGTCTCGCATAAGAAAACCCAACAAGATATTTGAAAACGGATTCCTAATTAACCTATAACACACATTTTGTAAAGAGATTATTTTCGAAAGAAAAATCTGATATCAGTGCGTCAAATGAAATTGAATAAATCGTAATACACCGAAACCAATCAATTAAACATGTAATTTTGTCGATTTTGAGCAAAAAGAACGAAACTTACATTTCCAATCAGATAGATCTTCTTGAATAACCATTATTAGTGGGCGTTAGAAAAATCAAAAAAATTTTGACATCTCATCACTAAATAAAATGATACGAATTTGGTCAAAAACCGGGTTTTTCAACCAGTATCACGATCGGTACGATCATACAAAAAACTGTTAAATACATTTTTTGAAAATTTTAGACAAAAATCAACTATATTCCAGGATTTCAGTATCTTCAGGCTGTCCGTTAAAACAGGACTGATGTTCAAAAGAAATTAAACGCGTCGGTTACCGCTTTCAAGCATAAAGTTTTAATTTGCGTAGCCATAAAAATTTCTGCTTGTTCTTGGCTAAGTTTTGATACATTTTGTGCAAATACAAAGCTTTAAACTAAGTGGAGACAAATTTTCCGACTTCTGTTGTTCGGAAATTGTTGTTTATTGCATATTTTACGGAAAATATAGAAGTGGATAAAAAATTCCCACAGAAGTTTCGTCAACTTATTATAGAAGTTATGAAATTTTTCAATTCATAATAAAACCTAAGAAATCGACAGAGGAAACTAGCAGTTTATAAATAAAATCAATAAATTTCTCCTAAAAATTCCATGTATTCTCCATTTTTTCATATTGTTCGGTTAACTTATTTTTTTATGATAAAAATGTGACGGTAGTCATTTGAGCTTGATTAAATTATTTAGAAACAATCCTTTTCGGCCCAATTTATAAATTTCCGCATAACTGTCATTTTTTTGTCCAAAGATGCTATTCGAACATTTCTGGTTTTGGTCAAAAATTTCTCGATCTGACGTTTATTTTTTTCCCATAAAAACTGCTCTTCCTCTGTATTCTTTCCAGATACAATTGCAAGCAAAAAGATAAATTTCATTTTTAGTTTAATTCTTATTTAATTCATGACAACTCGGAAATTACTGCGTTTTTCTTGCAGAACTTAAACTGAATAAAATTTGACATTTGTTTTCAACTTTCAAACTCTCATATACGCATAATCTGGGAATGCAAAATAACCGCTTATTCATCACCAAGAGGCTCTAGGCTGGTGCTATATCATATATAGCGTATGTGTCTGATATAACAGGCTGTCTAGGGTAAAATAGCCTGGAAATGATACCTTGAATATCATATTCTGGGTATGATTCTCAACTTGAAGTTTTTTCAATATTTCAAAACCCGTAACAGTTGAAGGCAAACTTAAAAACGATATAAAAAATTAGCTTTTCATTTATTTTTTCAGCAATTTCCTTTTTGAGTCTCGCAAAAATATGAGCAGAAGTTCAAAAAAACACATTTAAAACATATAAAAATTAGAGAGTTTGTTCCAGAGACGATTTGAAATAAGAAATTTCAAAAGTCAAAAATCGGTTTCAATGTGTTGAGCTTATCTTGTAGAAAATTTTTTTCTGGTCATTTTAAGATCCAGAATTTTTTCGTTTTTAAATTTTTTTCAAAAAAATTAATTTAATGGTCAAATTAACATGACTCACTTTAGCCAGCTGTGAAAGTTGCAAATTGGGAGTTAACGCACCTTTTTTTCTGCAATCAGGAGAAAAGGCATAAATACAATTTCAAGTATTTGATTTAGTCATAATGATCACCCGGTCGACCACAATGACCGGTCAAAGTTGAAGGTCAATCTCAAGGTCATCGAATTCGTATAAAAGACCCACCAAAATGATCCCCGTGGTCGACTTTCTGATACACGTACTAGGAACCATAGGATTTGACCATGATTTGAGAGGCAAAAATGTATTTTGCTTTTTAGCACCTTTAGTTTACATTATTAGCCCATGGTTGTTAATACCGTCATTATAAATTTGTCTTTTGGTGGTATTTTCAAAGCGTTTGCTCAACTTCTCTCAAATCATATTAAAATGTTTTGCTCTCTAGCACCGTAAGTGTACATAATTCACCTATTGTTTCTAATACGTTCATCAGAAAGTTGGCCACGGAGATCCTTCTGGTGGGTCTTTTATACGAATTCGATGACCTTGAGATTGACCTTCAACTTTGACCGGTTATTGTGGTCGACCGGATGGTCATTATGACCTTAATCAAAATAATTAAAATTGTATAAGCTTTTTCTCCTCATTGCAGAGAAAAAAGTGGGCTAGCTCCTAATTTGCAACTTTTACAGCTGGCTAATGTCATGTAACTTTGACCTTAAAATCAATTTTTTTTGAAAAAATTTCAAAAACGTAAAAAACCCTACGTCTTAAAATGACCAAAAAAAATCTCTACAAGTAAGCTTTAACACATTGAAACCTATTTTTAAATTTTTAAATTCCTTATTTCAAATCGTCAGACTCTACTGTTAATTAGGAGGCGACGACTATACATGAAGACGATATCGCCGGCCAAATATTGCAAAAAATCCACGCAATTTTAACAATTTAATTTAAATTCCTGCCAGTGCCCCTATATATCGCAAAAATGTCGGGGGCAATTAAAGTTTTGAGTATAAATTACTTCGATTGCGTCATAAATGACGTCATATTTCAAGATTGAATTTCTAAAATCTACTTTTTTGCGTTTGGTGGAGCACGTTATTCTTTACATTTTGGTATTTTACTCCATTTGGACGTATTGTAAAACTCTTTATAAAATTTAAAAATGTTGTCTTCATCTCGCCGAAAGTGCTCATATCGCCTAAAGTGCCCAATATTGCCGATTTTCTAGGAAAAACTTTTGGTGATATTTGGCCTCCCCCTTTACATTGTTTTAATACTGTTAATACAAAATCTATCAAATACTTTAACAATGTAAATTAAAGCATTCACGTTTATAATCCAGATTTCCTGATACCAAAACAAAGCCTCATGTATAAAGTGTCTCTGGCCCGCCCATTTAATCAATTTCTATGAAATAATCTTTTCTTAGACAACTTTTTGCATTTCTGCATCGTCAACATCTTTCTAGACTTGAGCATATTTGAAAATCTCATTCAATAAATGTTTGAGTATTTTGAAAATACAAAAGCGGCTGAGTCGCCAGATAATCTACCACTTACAGGCTTTTTCAAGCATTCGAACGAATTACTTTTTATCAACAAAAGGACACGAGCTTTGAAATTTAGAAAAATTTGTTTAAATTCAAAATTTAAGAGAAAAAAAGAGTTGGTTTAAAATGATGAATGACAGTTAACTTTTTTGCTTAGATTTACAGCTTATGAACAGGAACTTCTTTGACCATTACATCCAGAGGCCACGAATAAAATTTCCAAGTCGAGGAATCAGTTAAAAATTTGTTATAAAATTAAGAAATTTTACCAATCGTGTGCGTTCAACAAGCTCGATTATCATGATACTGAATGCGTGAAGATGATTGGCTGAGGAAATTATTTCTTGAATTAGGAAATAAATTCCAGGTAATAAACCTCGGTGCTGCCGAATTGCCCCTGAGGTTTTTGACGCATGCAACAGCAGAGAGCAATTAGTGCAAAAAGCTATGGATGGAGGCGTGGGTGCGACTTTTGCGGGAAATCAAAAAGGGGGAAATGAATTGAGAGTTATTAAGAAAATGTGCAAAATGATGACAGATTAACCGCTATTTGTACTTAAATTTTAAACATAAAAAATCGGCAAAATGACTTACATTTAAAAACAGCGTTTATTGGGAACTATTCCCCTAGTGGTACTATTGTATATAAAACAATTATTTTGTCAGTATTTTCATAAAACAAAATGACTCAAAATATTCCATATCTCGAGTACATGACTACAGATTGTGGGACAAAAAAAAATCCCTTTTTAATACATGTAAAAAGTGGAGAACGTGATAATTCTCATGTTTTCTCGACCGGGTGGAGATTTAGGGTGGCAATCCATATTGAACAACTTTTTAAAATACAAATATTTCAGCTTATTTACTGAGTGGAATTGTCACTTTTCAGTTTAATTCGAAGTTTAAATTTTTTTACCTTATAAATTGTGTAAGATATTGATTCAATTTATGGTAGATGTTTGCTTAATTTAATAAAAATTCAAATAATAATACATGATTCCTTCTTAAAGGGTTAATTGCTCATGGTATGATGTTACCGTTGGATAAAAATCAAATTATTGGAACCAAACCAATACAGTTGTCTCGACCAAAATCAACCAAAAGAGTCAATTCTCGATTCGAGGACCAGGAAAAAGAGATACAAAATCGAACATTAATTCATGAAAAAATTGAAAATTCAAGACCACAATCAAAACTCAAAGAAAATATTGGAAATGTCCTCATACCCTTCCCGCGAAAATTAAAGTTGGGAATTATATTATTAGTTATATTTCAAGATTATAAAATCTCAAACACAGGGTTTTTTTCATAAAATCAAATTTAAACAAAAGCTTTTTCACCAAATGAAACTTATTTCTTGGGTGTAAAAAATTTTTAACCTTAATTTAATTTTTTGACAAAATTACGATTTTTTTTCTAAATCCAGACCCTGGAATTTCCCGAGTTGGGTGTTTCATTTTTTCGGCGATATTGAAAACTTCCAACGATATTTGCACTTACGGTGATACGCTTAGACTTTCGAAATAACGACATAATTTTAAAAGTTTTTCAATTCTATAAAAAGTTTCACGATAGGTTCAAATGCATTGAAATATCAAATTATGTAAAATTAAGAACTCCACCAAACGCAATCAAATTAAAATGAAATGTCTCGATTTGAAACATTCCATATTGAAATATGAGTCATATTATATGACGACATTCATGGCGCACTTAATCTTATTTGTAATGCGAACCCTTAACACTCACGCAAGTTTGGCGATATTGGATTTTTTGGCAATAAGACCACTTGAAAATTAAAGCTAAAAATCGCAGCATTTCGTAGGTGTTTCCGGCAATAATAGGCGGGCGATATCGATTAAGGAGCCCTCTGGTTGTTTTTAGTAACTTTTTCAGCCAACAAATCTATATTTATATATTTACATGTATGATTCGGCTTTTGAAAACGACTCATCCGATTAGGTTGTTCGATAACTTAAACTGAGCACAAATATTTAGTGAATAAATAATCATAAACTGGACAGAATCGGACCATTTTCTTTGTTTTTCTTAGATTTCTGAAATTTTTTAATGATCTGTTTTTGTTAAAAAAAAACTGAAAACAATGGCCTGATTCGGGGCATTTTTTTGAATTTTTTTTCAATCTTTTTGCTCAGTTTGGGTTATCTTAGGACTTAATCGGATGAGTTGTTATCAAAAGCCAAATTACATTAAAATTTTGGCTGAAAAAAATAAACGATATATTATATCAGTCAAATAAAAGATAGTCAAAAAGTATACGCAGTAATTGTTACACGTGTATTCTAGGTGTAGTCGAGAAAAATCAGCGCTGATCGGACCATTCAGATTACTGCGTATTTTTTGACTATCTTATTCGACTCTTATAGTACTGATGTTCATTTAAATATAAATAGGAAAATTCAACATGATGATAATAATTTTTAACAGACATAAATAACGACAGTTAATACGTGTCATTTGCAGTCTCTTAACCATTCTAATAACAGCATAATGCGTCAATGAAACGTTAGTTGGGAAATGTCAGAAACTTTACGGATGTCAAATAACATATGCAATGATATTTCTTATTTTGATTTTGACTTTAAAATAATGAAACCGTTTAAACATCTTTTCAATTCATGAACTTGATTCTTGGAATAGAACTCGTTTATACAAAAAAAAATTGACTTTTATTTTTTCACAACTAGAGTTTTTGCTCTTTATTGTCAAAGTACTCGTCAAAGTATGTCAGTGATACAAGCGTTTTTTCGTCCAAATTAAAGATTGGCAAATTTCGATATTTTAAAGACGAAATGGTAAAAAAAAGGAACCGAATTTCGAAGGCTATTTTGAAAAACAGCCCATTTGACAAATACTCCGTCTATGTCGGAGGAAAAAAATAAGTCTTTTTCAAATGTAATTTATTTCATTTTCAGTCCCTACAACCTAAAGATTTATTTGATCGTAAATTTTAGACATCTAAATAAAAGTATAGTAGTTTTATTTTAAAAATGTTTCATTTATTGAAATGCACGATAATTTTTAAATTAAAGAAATCATCAGCAGAAACTCAAAATGAAAATATATAATATAAAATATATATAATTGATATAATACATATAATTCATAAAATATATGTAATTGAAATTTTAAAGAGAATAAACCACTATAATAAGAATTTGTATTCGTAATAANAAATAAAGCTATGTAATAAAGATCTGAAAGAATATTACAATCTCCCAGACTTATGGCACTTTTTAAACCATCTGGTTTTTTACCGAAAAAAAAGAATTTTTTTATTTTTAATTTAAATTAGTATTTAATGTTATTGACAGGCGTTCTGCTGTTTCACATCCGGGCTTTCAAACATCATCATTTGATCCCATCTTAATCAATAAAGTTAGGGCAAAACCATTTAATCTTATTTACAAACTCAACTTCAAAAATAAAAAAATAAAACTTTTTTTCTAAACTTATGCGCTTAGGAAAAAACTGCTATTATACTTAATTTCTTCAAAATTTTACAAATAATCAAATCGTCCATATATTACATAACTGATGGTCACGCGTGACCAGAATGTAAGATTTGTACTGATTTGACCTCTTATCTATCATTCTTTGGCTTCCTTAGTTTGTGAAAAATTTTGAGAAATTCTATCATAGGTCTATCAAAATTTAGTACCAGGCACGTGCACTACACAGGTGGTAGGCTCTCTTCAAACCTTGAATTCTAATCGATACGAATAACAGGGCATACGAGAGACCCTAAAAATTACTCTTAAAAGTTGCAAAAAGGCCTAAAAATCAATTAAATAAAAGACAAAAATGCCGCTTAATTAGCGGCAGCTCGGTGCTTTTAGCAGCTTTTTAATAATTTCAAACCCACTTTTGAGGCACAACTCATAAAAATTTACTTTAATGTACAACACCTCGTGATGGAACACCTCGGCAAGCGGGGTGATTAAATCATGGGACTGCGTTTTCTGAAAATTTTTTGAACCTACAAATCTTTTATCAATAAAGTTTTATCATTATCGAAAAAATAAAATCGAAATTAATTCTTTTTCATTTTTGCACTAGAACGGTGGATTTTTGTTTTTTTATGTAAAAAAACGACAAATTTGTTTAAGAATTGTTTGTCAGTTAGATTTTCTGCTAACAAAATTTCATTTTATGCAGATGAGAAGAAGTTGCGTTAATTATTCGTCATGACGTAGCAAAACCGTGGGCCTAAGATTTGGGTGCGTCTTGGGTCTAATAATAATATTGTTTTGTTAAAATTGTAAATAAATTTTAATCGGAAACAGTGAAAATAAATTTCCAGCCTGAAAAGGATAGTTTATCCCTTTATCAGTTTTTGGTTAGAATGCGGAGCCACTACTCCTTTTAACATGTGATTTTAACGCTGTGGCTAGGCATTCTAACCAAAAAGTGATAAAGGGATATAAGGCTAAATATATATGTAATGTACATCTGAAATATATTGCACCGAAGCATGGAAATTGTACAAAAATCAGGAACAGTATGATTCAAAAATTTTATTTCCAAATTTCTATTCAATTTTTGTCACGCCATTGAATTGCCTCATTCTTTGAATGTCTTTAAAAACTTCGTCCAATTCTAAATCGAGCCTATCACCAGTTGAGAAATCCAGCGCAAACTTTTGTTTGAAAATGTCAGTTTTTATAACGGCTTTACTTGAGGCTGTAATCATTCGTTTCTTGACGGTTGAAATTGTTGGAATCCAGGTCGTGAAAATTAGTTTCCTATTCGTCATGACAACATCTGAAAATAATTACACTTATAAAAATTAAACATGTACAGTTTCAAGGTCAACAAATGTCTTGCGGTATTTGGTTATTCGTGTTTTTTTTTCAGACCATCAATCGAAAATTTTCTGGGCCATTTTGATTTTTCAATTTACAGAAAATATCCCAACTAACTATTATTCTTCTTGTATTGTTTTTGAGACATCAATTATATATTTATGTTCCATTAAAAATGGTATTTATTTAACGTTTCGGCTAAGGAGCCATCTTCAGACGTGAGAGAAAAAGTTTGAATAATATTATAATCTGGTGAATATAAAATTCAGAATATAATTGGTGATATATCCACTATTCACACATTTGTAAATATCCCGGCCCTACTACTTGAAAACACACTACGTTTCCTAATCAGGGCCGGGATCTTTACAAAAGTGTGAATAAGGGATATTATACCGTATAATATATTCTTCGATACATTTTTGTTTGATATTTTATTCCGTATAATTTAAAGTCATTTGGGGAAAGAAAAGTTGCCTCGATTTTGTTGAAATATTGAAGAATGTACCAAGAAACCTAGTCTTTCTTTCCACACAGAATTACGCAAACAGATAGATTGGGTGTTCTGAGACGAAAACTTATATTTGGCGCCTTATATTTTAGTATCATCACTTTCAGGCAAAAGGTTCTCAATTTATGTCCCATACCAAAAATCACTAAAGCCGGATTAGCTGAAACAAAATGACTTAACGGGCTCAACAGACTTAAAACGGGTTTTTTGACCAATAATAAGATATGAACAAAATTTGACTCACCGTTGAAATCGTATAATTTGGTCATTTTGAGGTCGTAAACAAAATATCTACAGTCATTTTCTGGCATTCTTTCGATGACATTTTTCCAGTCATCTTCAAGCTCAATTGTAAAGTCTACAGATACTCCGTCTAGGGTATCTGCAAGTTTCATGACGAAACCTTTAATTTTCTTCTGTCGAGTATCGGCCCATTTTTGATGAACTTCTTCCGTAAAACTCATGTTTTTGATAAATTTGGTCATTTTGTGAACTTTTTTCTGATTGTTTATTTAAAATATGGGTAATGATATTGTTCGCTTATGATTTCGCTTTTATACAAAATATTTTTCAATAATCGTTCGTGATTAGCCTTGGCCGCAGTCCATATTAGGAATTGAAACTTCACAGTCCATATAAGAAAAGTTTGCACACATGAAAACAATGCTCAAAAATGGCTATTTGAATAGTGACATAGGGTGTTACAGGTTTTTTAGCATTTGAATTCTACGATATTTATGGAAAAATGAAAAAGTAATCTTTGTTCAGAATTTTTCAGACACCAAGAATTAACGTCCCAATTAATTTACATTTTTTAATCATAAGCTCAGTAAGTAAGAGATTCAGGCTAAAAAAATGTATAACATGGCACAATTTCCGCAGAACGGTTTTCTATAAAATTTTCGCAGTTTATCGATTTTGCGTAGGCGGAATGAGAATTTTCTGATATAAAATGCTATTTTTGTACAAAAATATTGATTTTTGGAATTCGGCTATTATTATTATTATTGTTGGTTTATTTGCAGTCATGGTAAGACCGGCTACAAGACATTTTCCTCATATAAGAGTTAAATATTTTGCAAACCTGCATACATACAGTTTTGAACTTTCAGTGGAACAACAGTTATGCAGTTTTTTTATTAAATATTTATTTTGTCCCCTCTTTTTTTTACGTATGTTTTCTGTTGGCTTCTGTTGAAGATTATGAAGATTATTGCCTTTACTTCATAGATACATTTTGATAAAAGAAAAAAAAAAGGGGGAAAACTCATGGAAAAAAAAAGAAAATCCCGAGAAAAAAAAATGGTAAAAAAAAATAAAGCACCCATTTTATTTTAATTACGTCGCAAGGGCATCCTTAAAAAGCTTTTTATAGGCTGATTAACAACATTTTGTTTTTCAATCATATTGTCAAAAAAGGGAAAGCCTTCTAGACCCACCGAAACGTTTTCAAAATTTTATCTATATCCCCCGGTAAATCCGGGTCGAATACTCCAACATTACAAATTTCATTTTATAATGTTAAGTCAAGTGTGTTTTAACTGGTTTTTGTTTAACCAGTCTCCATCCCTAAAATCCAGGCCATTTTTCCATATGCTACCCTCTCCCACCAATCATTA
>SCLH01000743.1:9672-52016 GCA_004367855.1 Oikopleura vanhoeffeni | reverse complement strand
ATATCACCTTTGCTAGTTTGGCGAGAAATTGCCTCGGAAGAGGCTCAAATTTGCGACACCCACTTCCTTAAGTGCAAGTGTTGATTTTTGCGTTTTTGAGACATCTGGGACGAAATTTCAAATTCCCTCTTGAGAGTCTTTAGATATTGAAAATACAAGATTATTGAGAAAAATCATGAGAATCGGTTAATAGACGGAGCCAAACACACTTTTCAAGGATTGATTTAGGCACTTTTCTAGTGCCCGTACAGCTCGTTTGTGCGGTCAAATTTTTTTATGTGACCAATTGAAGACTTTTTTCGCGATCTATTGTAAAATGAACAATTTAACATTCTAAGTTTGTTCAGGAGAGCCGATTCAAAAATATCTAATTTGCTTTCACCACCCCCTTAAAGTGAACTCAAGAATTTGAATCAAGTTTTATGAACGAATTCTTGAAAATGTCAGTTCTTGTACCGCTTAAATATTCATCTCGATCAAAAATTGGTTAAAAACAGTCAAATTTACATAATTTGATGCGCCTATGAGGCGCCGCCTTAAATACGAGTCGCCTAAAGTAAGATAGTTCGAAATATAAGCGCTGTTATTTCAACAAAAACCTCGGGTTATAATAATACATTCGGTTTAATCGAGTGGTATGGAAATAAAACGTGATATCATGAATCGTCATAAAAATAAGAGGATATCATATGACTTTTTAGTTTGAAAATAATGGCTCGCGAAGGACATATTATTTCTTCAAGCTTGAAGGGGTCGGTGCAATTAAACAGCTAGTTTGACAAATTGACATATCACAAAAAAATCCTCAAAGCCCTGTTGGCCTAATGGTTACCGGGAATATGTCAAATCAGGGACCACCCTACTGTTAACGAGGTGGTGAACTCTATTCAACCCGATTTCTGTCATTTTATGGATGAAAAGATGTTCAACTGGGACACATGTCAACTTTTTAGACACCTCCAGCTTTCGAGGCATCTTCTTGTTTATTTCGAAGTCTCAATAACCAACGCATATTATGATCGTTATTATGGCAAAAATTAATTAAGAATTAATCAACTTGTTCACTCGATATGTTTCTTTCTTCGATGGTTAACTTGTACGACATTTACTGTTTTAGTTTTGAAATTTATTTTAACACCTTGTTACAAACTGCAATTAATTTGAAAATAATATAGAATTTAAAATATAAAGAATATTAAATATAGATAAAATAATAAGAATTTGATAACATTTTCAATTTGGTGTTTGTTGATAAAGTCCCGCACCCTTTGAAGCACCAAACAAGGTCTGAAAATATAAGCTCGAAAAGGGTATCATAGAATTATTGACTTTTAAACACGGAACATTTTTTGATCATTCCCCGAGTTCAAAAAAAGGCTCGAAAATATTTCGATTTGAAATTTCTATAAGACTCTGATCAACAGTATTCAGTTTTTTGTACAGATCAGTATTATAATGCATGGCTGCAGTTCTATTTGCAAAGTCACCAAAACCTCTTTCTGAAGCTGTTTTGATCCATGGACCCCAGTGCCAATTGTTGAACTCTGGATTTGCGTCCATGTCAAACGCAGGAAATCGCGCTGGTACAGCATCATCCTTAAAAAATTTTATTTATTTCAGATAAACATTTGAACATTCAATTATTAGTTTGAAAATGAATAAATAAGTAATGTTGATTCAGGGTATTGTGGGTGCTTCCAGCAGCGTGATGGGGAAAATAAGCCCTTTCAAAAACTCAAATATATTTTGTGACAATTGAGTAGACATGTAGTTTTTTAATTGTTTATTGTAGATCGTAACCTTGAAAAGTCGAAAATTAATTTAGTTCTAGATAAAATTATAACATTAACCGTGATATGCGTAAAACCTTATCGCTGATTTTTTTTTAGTAAAGTATAACGTCATATCTACGTATCCTAAAATCACATCATGCCGATATGATTTCTCAGAAAAAAATTCTCTACAATATGATAGGAATTTTTTTGGTATATTCATGTTAATTCGCCGAAAATTTTTTTCAGAAATTAATGGCCTTTGTTAAATATATGCAAAATATACAATGTTTTACAGACCTTAGTTTAACTAACGAACGGTAAATGCGATTTTTTTCAGATAATATTCTCAATTCTCTAAGTAAAATTCTTATCAGCTGAAATGAGAATAATTTCTGTCAGAATTCTTGCAATCACTATTTTATGCAGATTGACTGCGCACCATTATTACATTCATTAGGCTTAATATTGAAAAAAGGGACATAAATCTTTACAATTATAGTAGCACTTAATGTGCCATGTTTAGGAAATTTATTATTTTTTTCGTAAATTCTAGTATTGTGCGTTTTCGATATTTTAACTCTGCAGCTCAAATAAGACTTAATCATGAGAATGATAATAAATCGAAACGTGGATAAATAAATTAGTATGTCTTTTTATAACTTTCATTTAAACTACCACTTAATATGCCAACGTAGGGTAAAATTTTTTTTATTTCAAATTCTAGTATTGTGCGAATTTATTGTTAAATTATTTCAACTTAAAAAAAGTTAATCCTGAAGATGCTTAAATAAAGTGGAACGTAGATAAATAAATGTTATGTCTTTTTATAAAAATTTCATTTAAGGTTTTTTTTTGCTTTAAGTATTATTGTTCGTAATTTGATACTATCCTATGTCTAGAATTTTAAACAAACAATTATTTTTTGCTAGCAAATCCGATATTCTAGAACAAGTTATTCGATAGTAATAAACTTTTTTTTGCTTGCAATCAATTTTCATGTGCTGGATAGTCGGATACAAGAATGATAATACCGAATTTGAGACCGTGGTAAAAAATAACTACTGCACCCACTCCCGTTGATAAAAGTTTGCTCAAATAAAAAATTAAATACATGTACGGGTACGAGGCAACTGGCCCAACTTTCCGCTCGAGTATTTTCTTCAACTATAGTGACTATAGTATAGTCTCACGAAAAGTAATTAATTTTGTGATTTGGTTCAAAGTTTAGTAAAAAAATTTGTGTTTGAAACAAATGAAAACAGTAAGCAGTTTATTTAATTTTTGCGTCTTTTGTTTCTCAATCTAGAACATAACGTTAATATCAAGAAAAATTTCTACTTGAACTTTTTGTATTTTTCACAAACCATATTAATTCGATGAAATCTCTTATTTTTGTACCAAAATTTAATACACTGGCTAACCATTTATGGAAAACCTCGATAATGGAAACCCCTTGCCATTTAATGGAAACCCATAACCATTTAATGGAAACCCATTACCATTTATGGAAACCATTTTTAAAAAACAAGGAATAACCGTTTATGGAAACCATTTTAGAAAAACAAGTCATGTTTGAGTGAAATAAACTTTGTTTTTGGTGTTAAATTCGCTCAAAACTCATCTTAAACGTTATTTAGAGAAAAACTCAAAAATTTTTAATATTTTTTTAATTTGTCGGCTGAAAACAACTTTTCAAATTTTGCTCAAAATTACCATGTAATGGAAACCCATCACCATTTAATGAAAACCAATACCAATTAAATGGAAACCCATTACCATTTATGGAAACTATTTTTTTAGCGAAAATGGGTTTTCATAAATGGTTAGTTGGTGTAAGATCCGATCAAAAAAAAGATTGAATCGGAAGCCTTGTTGAAAAGTTGGATATAAATTGTGTCGACTCCTAGTAACAATTAACTTAGAATCAATTTCATACACTCACAAAATAATCAGCAAGCTTGACCAACATTATATCCACTACTTCTGGGAATTTATAGGATATTTCATGATATTCTTCTGGATCATTACCGATATCATATAAAATAACAAATTTCGTGATGTTAGTATAAAATGCATTAACATTTCGTTTCTCGATTTGGTGCCATTCATCACTCTCAGCATTATCATTCCCTGAAACAATAATTATAA
This sequence comes from Oikopleura vanhoeffeni, assembly GCA_004367855.1. Classification (NCBI taxonomy): domain Eukaryota; kingdom Metazoa; phylum Chordata; class Appendicularia; order Copelata; family Oikopleuridae; genus Oikopleura; species Oikopleura vanhoeffeni. The sequence continues at coordinate 48,093 of SCLH01000743.1, read as the reverse complement.
CTGTTATGAAACATTTTTCAACAAAATGAACAATAAACCAGTAAATTTTTAAATAAAATAATCAAAATGCATCGAAATCTAAGTTGACAATAAAGAATTTATGAGGTCGTTGCTAGGAGACAAATTTGCACTTTTTGTTTTTTATCTTGATGGTAAACTATTTGTTACTTGAACAAAACTGTGTAACGGTTCAATGCTGTGACGGGTAAAAATTGATATTTAATATTTTTAGTTGAGGCAGAAACCGGATGAAACCATCGAATTCAATGACTTTATTTTGTCTAAAAAAAGTTGTCATACCAAAATTAAGAATTAAAAAAATAGCACATCCAAAGAAATATTTTCACCTGGGATGAATGTGATAAATTGCAATTACGCGTTTTTTGTGATTGTATTTCTCTGATGAGAAATCGTGTTTAATTTTCGAGGTAAATTTTAATTTACTTCATACAAAATATTTTTGAAACCATCAAAGACTGGTTTCCTGACAATGTGAAAAAATGAAAAATCACCGACCTGCTTTTTATGTTCCATATTTTTCAGAAAAAATATGTAACATTTAATTGAGAGAATTTGTTTCTTGAGTCTTATTATCAGGCCCGTATTTTGCAACAACCACCTCTCAATAGTTAACACCTTAGCAAAAATATTTAATTGAAGTTACTTTTCAATTCATCATCTGCTTTTATTCTTTTATATTTTGTTGCAAATGGCCCCGTTATCAGTTTCCATTGATTCCATCTGATAACACCATGCATTCTCGTCTTGAACGTTCGATTCTTTAAAACTTCATAAACCTTAGGATCCACAAAATTCTCCGGAATACTTCTTAGCTTATCCATACCCTGTAAAATTTCTGTACGAGGTGCCTTAGACTGACCACCATTCCACAAAAAGTTTTTTTGTGAGACGCCATCTAAGGGCTTTTTACCTTTTGCATCGCAGCCAGCAAAATCTAGAATCGTCGGAAACCAATCAGTGACGTCGAATAAAGAATTTGAAACGGTTCCGTGAGAAGTTTTATCCATCAAGGGAGAGTAGACGATGCTATGGGTCCTAATACCACCTTCTTCGAAACCACCTTACACAAGGTTAATTTAATAAAATTATGTTATTAAGAATAATATCAGAACAAAACATTGGATTACAATATAATAATCAATAGAAAACAATAAATTACTTTCAATATTATTCTATATTTTCTGAAAAAGTATAATCTAATTTGAAAACAGCCTTCGTTTGCGCCACAATTTATTTAAAAAGCATTGTTGATTACAATTATAACTAATATTTTATAATGATTGATACAAGTTAATAATAATTGATTGATTATTATAATTATTTTAAATCAATATTTATAACAACTACAGTCCCTGACTCCTTAAAGTGCAAAACAATTCTAAAAAAAATGGACTTTAAAGGGTCAAACGGGATTAGGGGGGGACAGGGAAAATGTTTTTTTTCTAGATGCAAATGTTTTTTTTCTTGATATCTTTATGTTTTTTCGATTCTTTAAATAATTCTCTACAAATAACCGATTATAGTTTGCTGCATTTTAAGTTATTAAGACTTAAAAAAGTTCGAATTTAAATTATCTTTTTGTCGAAAAATTTCAATAATACGAATAAATCCGTAGAAAAAAATGTATTACAAATCCTTATATAAACTTCTTGCTCAAAAGTGCTGGTGAGATGACTGATTTTTTGCCGTAAAGACTCAATTGGCAGGTTACTGAAGGTTTCTGGGGTACTAACAATTCTAGAAATTAATTTTCTCAGTATTTTTGTACCGAATTTTTCAGGAAAATAAGTAGCCAAATACGACTGCGTTTTTTTCTGACCGTTTTCTATATCCCCTTAGGAAGTAGATTGTTAAATTATGGTTGGGTCTAGTACATTATGTACGTTTAGTAGTACCAATGTACTAGACCAGACCAGAATTTAACAATCTACTTCGCTTTGCGTATTATCTCGTCATTTTTATTTATATTTTTCATACAAAACCAGACCTTATACAGCCGGAGCAATATCGCCGTGATATTTGGCAAGCGATATCGCCCCCCTGTATGCAGTCTTTTTGAGTCCCATAATCACAATTAAACAAATAAACCCTTTTACGCGCCAAAAAACGATCGGAAATATCATCTTGCCAGGTGATGATCGGTAGAGATAATTAAATTTAGTATGTAAAAAGGTCCCAAAAAATAGGCACTTTGAGCGGTCAAAGGGGATTATGTGCACTTCTCAGGGAGGCATTTTAAGGAGTCAGCGACTGTACTTACAATAATTTATTAAAAACATTATTTAATAAACGTTTCCTTTGTGGCCCTTTAGGGGATAATTTGATGAATAAAGTCCCCCGCCGTTGTCGTTTGAGAAGATCAAAATGGTATTTTCCCAAAATCCACGTTTCTTCAGTTTAAGAATAATTTGACCAATGGCATGATCAAGTGATGCACCTTGCGCGATCATTTTTGTTCGTTTATAGTTTTCTTAAAAATTAAATACAAAATTTGTTAATAATAACAATTGAATGTCAATTATTTACAATGTTACCTAGTTGGCTATACTCGTTGACGTACATATCCAAAAAACTTTGCTGCGGAGTAATCGGATTGTGTACTGATTGTAGTGCTATATAAGTAAATGAAGGTTTTTCTGGACCCAAAAATTTCAGTCGTTTATCAAATTCCGATACAAATACTTCATTGCTTTCGAAAATTCAAAATAATTGTTTCTTTTATTCAATTTGAACTAAGGAATTTTTAAGGTGACTTATAATGGCTAGTGATATTATGGGAATTCCTGATTTCAAACGGTTTTCACCGGAAATTATCGGTTTTCGAAAACGGCTATTGATTTATCTTAATTTTCATGAAATATATGGTCCAAAAAACAAAGGAATCCTAAAAAAAGGTTGAAAATAAATTTGTACTACATTGAGGGGGTCATATTACATTATTTTGGTACATTTTGATTGCATGAGTAAACAAAATAATATTCCATGTTTCTCATTAGATTTTTTATTTTCTGAAACGAAATAGTTTTACTTAGCTGGGCATAAATTATTTAGAATTATTTCCTATGTGTTCCATTTAAATCGTGCCTTATTTTGTATCCGCCATTATCTTTCGATTCATTCATATCGTAACCACACCATCGGAATTTGTCGGTGTAATTTTTGGGCGGTTCAAAACAATTCACATGACTCCAATAATTTGCGTTACCTCCATGAAGACCTAATGAATATATTAAGGAATAATGTGTTAAACATTTTAGTTTTTTAGTAGGACTATTTAGAATTAAAATTTTTGCACAAAGTTCTCTGAAGAAAATTTCGACTCATATTTTTTGATCAATCGCTTCAGACAAATTTTATTTCATTTTATTATTGAAACCAATATATGGAATTAAAATTGCGAATATAAAAAATTAATGGCCCTCCAGTGGCTAGAAAATAAGTTATAAAAACCACTTTTCATCACTGAATTCAAATTAAAGCCTATTTTATACTGTATTTATGAAACCTAGGCCTAGCTCGAAAGACAATTTGCTTATTTTTAAAATTCCCATTACTTAATGCAAAAAATTTCCAAATTTATTAAAAGAAGAGCGAATAAACTGAATTATTTAGAGTTCTCCGTCCGACCGCGAATTTTTTAACCATTTGAAATCGTTAAATTCAACTAAAAACCGTTAAATTCACCGAAATAATGGAAAGTATAAATATCTATAATAAATACCTATGAAATGATCAAATCCACGATTTTGAGGTAAATGGGCTTGAGAATACATCCCTAAATGCCATTTTCCGACAATTTGGGTGTTATAGCCACAATTGCCTAATAATTCTGGGAAAAGAACCTCGTCAAGAGGTATTCCACTAGGTTGCGGAGGACTGATGTTCATATGCTGAAGTCCGATTCGACTACTGTATCTTCCAGTTAAAAATTGAGCACGCGAAGGAGTACAAACAGGCTAATTATGGGTCTAAATTGATCTTTTTACCTCATATTATATGAGTCATATATTGAAAATATTGAATCCTGAAAATACCCAGAAAATGAAAATTATAAATGTGTTTGTTCCGATTTGACGAAAACAATAAAACACGCTTTTCAATTTTCAAAAAAATAAATAGAAAATTAAAGATTTTATTTTTCACATAATATGATAAGAGTTATTCAATTTTCATTGATATTCGAGATTTATTAATAATACATATGAGGTTTTCTTTATTGTATATTAATTTCGACGTTGTAAGTCATCTTTTCAGTTACCAGTATATATCAAATGATAAAATAAAATGTGAAAAAACATGTTACCGAACGAGCTTCTAGAGAATTTAAGGAAGGTTTAACAAACTGGCGCTATCACAACCGACTTATAAAAGGTTGGGCCCATTTGTTTACTTTGTTGTTGAAAGTTCCCTTAAATTTCTCTAGAACTCGTTTCCGTAAATGTTTTTCACATTTTATTTATCATTTGATTATTGACTGTACTGAAAGATGACTATAAAACAGTCGAAAATTAAAATAATACAATAAAGAAAACTTATATGAAATATGAATAAGAGAGTTTTTCGAATTTATAAATGAAAAAAAACATTTTTTCCAATTTTTATTTTCAAGATTCTCAATAAGAATGCTTTTTCGATTATTTTGTCAAAAAGATTGCAAAATGGTTGTTATATCTCTATTCTTTCGAAATCATTAAAACCTTTATTCAATTTTTATTTTTTGAAAAAATATGAAAAAAAGCTTTTTAGAATTTTATTGCGTACATTCATTACATGCTAGATTTGGGTCTTGTTTCCAAGTTTTTTTTTCAATTTTTGACCCAAATCTGGGTATATGACGAGTTTAATCTTATTCCATTAGCAGCCAACATATCCATATTTGGTGTTGCAATATGAAGTTTTCTCTCGCCTTCAAAACCGACGTCGGCATAGCCAAGATCGTCTGACATGATAAAGACGATATGTGGTTTTTTCGGACTGGCTGATATTGGTATAATTGAAAAATATTTTTAAATTAAATCTCAAGTCAAAAACACAAAGGTATAATGCGGCATCATAAATGCGGGAAAATTTATTTATGCGAATATTTATTTATTTGAATATTTTTAATTTGACTTTAAGGGGGTAAAAATTTGTGATGTACTTTTTCGCAAGATTAAGGATAGATCTACAAATTAGCATTTTCGGTTTTTCTCATGAGCTCTTAGTTTTCAGAATATATCACCGTGAATATGTCGAATTATCCAGATATACCCCCTTAAAATGCTTGAGAAGCGAAAGTTTGCAGACTCGGACAGCTTGTCATATTTTTGCTTGCGATCTAAATTTTCTGCTTTAGCTCACCTTCGCAAACCAAAATGTTCGAGTTTACAAACACGTAGGTGGTTGACAAATTAAAATTCTCATGGATCAATAAACGGTGTCAATCAGTTTCGAGCCAAAATCCAAGATCGCAAGCAAAAATGTGACATGCTGTATACATTCACATAAAGCTCATGTGATTATTTCTTATCTGCTCGAGCTATTTTACAATTGTTCAAATATTTTACTTGAAAAAGACTCAATTATACAATCCTATATTTTTCTTTTCGTTGAACTCAGCCCAGGCTTTTTCGGCTCTCCAGCCTTCTATCCTCATTTTGCTATAAGTCACTGCAAAATTCCAAGAAACTTTTTTTCCTCTTTCAAGATACAGATTACGGTACTTTTCTTCAAAAATTTGCTTTTCCAATTCATCTTTAGCCAGTCTGTTAGCATGCTCTTTTCGTAGCCGATCGTTTTTTCTTAATTTTTTCTCATACTTTTTAACTCGCGTCCATCGTTGATTTGGCCTGAGTAAATTCCATATTGGAAAGACCCATGGCGGTCTTATTGATGGCGGTTCAATATATGGCTGAATACCCTTTCGATGTTTTTAACAATCTCATTAATTAAATATCGCATATTATGGAGAAGATCTTTCGTCTTTTAGTTCGGCGTTCCCGTTTGAACTTATTTCCAAAGGTCTTTGTGGTCAATGGAGTTCTATCTGTTGCTCTCATTGATCAAACGCAGGCAAACTAGAACGCGAAACTTAAGTCATAGATATTCAAATCTTTGATATGATCAGACATCGTGATATGATATGACATCGTGCCATATTGTGATTATGGATTTCTTATTCAAATCTTTGATATGATCAGACATCGTGACATGATATGACATCGTGCCATATTGTGATTATGGATTTCGTGAAGAAAACAAAATAACATTAGAGTTTTTATTTAATCCCCTCACACCTTTTGACTATCTAAAGGCAAAAAAAATTTCGGGAGCCGAAACGGCGCAGAAATAACATCGTCACAGACCTACAATTCGAATAGGTTATAGAGTTTGCAATTTTATTTTTAGAAATATTGTTGAAAATTTTATACGATTAGCCGTTCGAAAGTTATTCTTTCCTACTTTTTTTTAGGATTTTTGCCAAAATTTCCTGAAAAATTAATTGTGTAAAAACGATACATAATATCAAAATTCTGAGGAAGCCAGTTATTAGGAAAGTACTTTAAGATTCTTTTGATATAAGTTTATTTAATCTGCAGTCTCTATACGAAGAATAATTTTTTCACAAGTGATTTTTATGAAACTCAAAATAATATAAAAAATTTTCAAAAAATTATTTTTTAAAAGAATTAAACGGCAATTTTACCCAAATAAAGCCGACGAAGACAAATCGATCAAATGTAGAACATAAGGTGGTACTGATTTCGAGGTTTCAGCTGATTAGCAATATTTTTCACATTTTACGGCATATATTTTGACGCGCGGCGATATAGATAATTGTTTTGTAAGCGATCAAGATATCATATTTCAAATTTGAGATCCGCTATAAATAGCTAAAGTTTCACTTGTTGATTTGTAACTTATATGTCATTGTAAAAAATTTATGGTTTTTCAAGAAATACAAGGTGAGTGAACCTCTCTTTTCTCTCGTAGTTATCTAGTTCACAAACTTCGAAATTTAGAAATGTAACGTGTTATTTACTTAATTCTATCCTTGATCTCAATCAGTGAAAATAAGTAAATTGATATCTTGTCCAGTTTTCCCGTGATAAGCGCTCAAAGAAGATAGGCTTTTGGGTGTGAGGCGAAGTTCTCGTTTCTAGGTGTGAGGAGGTTAAACGTAACAGAAATTGTTTAGACATCTATGGTTTTTTTTATTTATTTGAATGGACTTATAAACGTTGGTTACACCTTGAGGACTGAAACTATAAAATATCGGGTTGACGTAAGCAAAATTGTTCTTTAGTGTTTTTAAAAGAAATTGAATCAAATTTTACTCATGGGTCCTTAAAAATCATATTTTAAGTTAAGGAGGTTACCGACGGAGGTCTATAACTCGAGATCTCCACATGCAACATAGCTTTTTGCGGCATTTGAAATTTTGTTGACGATTTCATTCCAGAAAAATGAATAAATTGAGGACAAAATTTTTTGAAAAATTTCGAATTCTCTCTAAGTATTTTTTGCTGTCATTTTTGAACTGCTGCATCAAAACCCCTTATTTTTATTACATTTGCCAAGATTTCAAATTGTATGAAAAAAATATTTTAATTTTTTGAAAAACATCAAAACGTTATCAAAAAAATTGAGAAATATGTTGTATCAGACACAATCAAAACTTGGAACGTCTTTCATAAGGAAACCAAACAAGATATTTGAAAACGGATTATTAATTAACTTATAAGTTATAACACACAATTTGTAATGAGAATTTGTTTGAATAAAATCTGATATCAGTGCTTCAAATGAAATTGAATAAATCGTAATCCACCGAAACAGTCAATTCAACATGTAATTTTTGTCGATTTTGAGCAAATAGACCGAAACTTACATTCTCAATCAGATAAGTCTTCTTGAATAACCATTATTAGTGGGCGTTAGAAAAATGAAAATTTTTTGACATCTCATTACTAAATAAAATGATACGAATTTGGTCAAAAACCGGATTTTCAACGAGTATCACGACCGGTACGATCATACAAAAAACAAATATTTACATTTTTTGAAAATTTTAGTCAAAAATCAACTATATTCCAGGATTTCAGTATCGTCAGGCTGTCCGTTAAAAGAGGACTGATGTTCAAAACAAAATAAAACGCGTCGGTTACCGCCTTAAGCGTCGGTCACCGCTTTTACGCATAAAGTTTTAATCTGCCTAACCATAAAAATTTCTGCTTGTTCTTGACTAAGTATTCATAAATTTTGCGCAAAGACAAAGCTAAACTAAGTGTAGACAAATTTTCCGATTTCTGTTGTTCGGAAATTTTTTTTCATTGCATATTTTACGGAAAATATAGAAGTTGATAAAAAACTCCCACAGAAGTTTCGTCAACTTATTATAGAAGTTATGAGTTTTTTTTCAATTTATAATAACACCTAGGAGATCGACAGAGGAAACTAGCAGTTTATAAATAAAATCAATAAATTTCACCAAAAAATTCTTTAGAGTACTTAAGTATTCTCCATTTTTTCATAATGTTCGGTTCACTTATTTTTCTATGATAAAAATGTGACGGTAGTCATTTGAGCTTGATTAAATTATTTAAAAACAATCCTTTTCGTCCCAATTTATAAATTTCCGCATAACTGTCATTTTTTGGTCCAAAGATGCAATTCGAACATCCCTGGTTTTGGTCAAAAATTTCTCGATCTGACGTTTATTTTTTTCCCATAAAAACTGCTCTTCCTCTGTATTCTTTCCAGATACAATTGCAAGCAAAAAGATGAATTTCATTCTCAATTTAATTCCTATTTAATTCATCACAACTCGGAAATTATTGCATTATTCTTGCAGAACTTGAATAGAATAAAATTTGACATTTCTTTTCAACTTTCAAACTCTCATATACGCATAATCTGGAATTGCCAAATAACCGCTTATTCATCACCTAGAGCCTTTAGGGTGGTGATATATCATACATAGCGTATGTGTCTGATATAACAGGCTGTCTAGGGTATGATAGCCTGGTAATGGTACCCTGAATATCATATTCTGGGTATGATTCTCAACTTGAAGTTTTTTTAATATTTCAAAACCCATAATAATTGGAGGCAAACTTAAAAAGGATATAAAAAATTACCTTTTATTTATCTTTTCAGCAATTTCCATTTTGAGTCTCTCAAAAATATGAGCAGAAGTTCAAAAAACACCTCTAAAACTTTGAAAATTAGGGAGTTTGTTGCAGACTGTACTGCAGGCTAGGAAATCCACACCCATATCGTTCCCCTTACATGCGTAGGTTCAAGTAAAAGATAGGGAGAAAAGGAGAAACCCACGCAAAGGGAACGATGTGAGTGTGGATTTCCTCGCCAGCGGTACTGTCAGTTAAGAAGCGACGACTGTACATGAAGACGATATCTCCGGCCCAATATCGCCAAAATTTCCAATATTGAAAAGAATCTACGCAATTTAAACAATTTAAATTTCTGCCGGTGCCCATATATCGCAAAAATGTCCGGGGCAATTAAAGTTTTAGTATAAATTACTTCGATTGCGTCATAAATGACGTCATATTTCAAGATCAAATTTCTAAAATCTACTTTTTTGCGATTGGTGGAGCACATAATTCTTCATATTTTGGTATTTCACTCCATTTGGGGGTATTGTAAAACTCTTTATAAAATTGAAAAATTTTGTCTTCATCTCGCCGAAAGTGCTCATATCGCCTAAAGTGCCCAATATTGTCGATTCTTTAAAAAAAACTACCGGTGACATTTGGCCTCCCCCTTTACATTGTTTTAATACTGTTTATACACAATCTATTAAATATTTTAACAATGTAATTTTAAAGCATTCACGTTTATAATCCAGATTTCTTGATACCAAAACAAAGCCTCATGTATAAAGTGTCTCTGGCCCGCCCATTTAATCAATTTTTATAAAATTATCTTTTCTTAGACAACTTTCTGCATTTCTGCATCATTAACATTTTTCTAGACTTGAGCATATTTTAAAATCTCATTCAATAAATGTTTGAGTATTTTGAAAGTACAAAAGCGGCTGAATCGCCAGATAATCTACCACTTACAGGCTTTTTCAAGCATTCGAACGAATCACTTTTTATCAACAAAAGGGCACGAGCTTTGAAATTTAAAAAAATTGATTAAATTCAAAATTTAAGAGAAACAAAGAGTTGGTTTAAAATGATGAATGACAGTTAACTTTTTTGCTTAGATTTAAAGCTTATGAACAGGAACTTCTTTGACCATTATATTCAGAGGCCACGAATAAAATTTCCAAGTCGAGGAATCAGTTAGAAATTTGTTATAAAATTAAGAAATTCTACTTATCGTGTGCGTCCAACAAGCCCAATTATAATGATACTGAATGCGTGAAGATGATTGGCTGAGGAAATTATTTCTTGAATTAGGAAATAAATTTCAGGTGATATATACCTACATCATCATTCTCGTCAAATTTAGCACTTTTTGTTATTGTTTTCTCGACCGGGTGGAGATTTAGGGTGGAAATCCATATTAAACAAATTTCTAAAATAAATATATTTCAGCTTATTAACTGACTGGAATTGTCACTTTTCAGTTAAATTCCAAGTTCAAATTTTTTAACCTTATAAATTGTGTAAGATATTGATTCAATTTATGGTAGATTTTTGCTTAATTTAATAAAAATTCCAATAATAATACATGATTCCTCCTAAAAGGGTTGATTGCTCATGGTATGATGTTACCGTTGGATAAAAATCAAATTATTGGAACCAAACCAATACAGTTGTCTCGACCAAAATCAACCAAAAGAGTCAATTCTCGATTCGAGGACCACGAAAAAGAGATACAAAATCGAACATTAATTCATGAAAAAATTGAAAATTCAAGACCACAATCAAAACTCAAAGAAAATATTGGAAATGTCCTCATACCCTTCCCGCGAAAATTAAAGTTGGGAATTATTATTAGTTTTATTTCAAGATTATAAAATCTCAAACAAAGGGCTTTTTTCATTAAATCAAATTTAAACAAAAGCTTTTTCATCAAATGAAACTTATTTCTTGGGTGTAAAAGATTTTTAACCTTAATTTTATTTTTTGACACAATTATTATTTTTTTTCTAAATCCAGACCCAGGAATCTCCCGAGTTGGGTGTTTCATTTTTTCGGCGATATTGAAAACTTCCAGCGATATTTGCACTAACGGGGTGATACGCTTAGACTTTTGAAATGACGACATGATTTCCAAAGTTATTCAATTCTATAAAAAGTTTCACGATAGGTTCAAATGCATTGAAATATCAATTTATGTAAAATTAAGAACTCCACCAAACGCAATCAAATTAAAATAAAATATCTCGATTTGAAACATTCCATATTGAAATATGAGTCATATTTTATGACGACATTCATGACGCACTTAATATTATTTGTAATGAAAACCCTTAACACCAACGCAAGTTTGGCGATGTTGGATTTTTCGGCGATATGACCACTTGAAAGATTAAAGCTAAAAATCACAGCATTTCCTAGGTGTTTCCGGCAATAATACGCGGGCGATATCGATTAAGGAGCCGTCTAGTCGTTTTCAGTAACTTTTTCAGCCAACAAATCTATATTTATATATTTATGATTCGGCTTTTGAAAACGACTTATCCGATTAGTTTGTTCGATAACTTAAACTGAGCACTAATATCGAGGGAATAAATAATTATAAACTGGACAGAATCGGACAATTTTCTTTGTTTTTCTTAGAGTTCTGAAATTTTTTAATGATCAGTTTTTGTTAAAAAAAGCTGAAAACAATGGCCGGATTCGGAGCATTTTTTGATTTTTTTTTAATTTTTTTGCTCAGTTTGAGTTATCTTAGAACTTAATGGGATAAGTTGTTTTCAAAAGCCGAATTATGTAAAAATTTTGGCTGAAAAAGTGGCAAAAAACGACCAGAGGGCCCGTAATTGATATAGCCGTCTCTCCCTTAGTCTCAAAATTATGACCTTTGATCACATCGTTTTGTGTGTTTTCGACCTCTGAAAATGAAAGGATCACAAAAAATAATCTATTTTTAGATTAATTTCTCTCTAATGGTTACGAACTGGCTTTTGGCAGTAATTTTTTAATTTAACTTAATTGTTGTATTTGAGTTTTGTTGCACAGTATGTGACAAAATTTTTTTACACAGTATTTGACAGACAGTATGTCATTTGTCAGCTGGCGAGGCTCGCATGAAAGGTCAATAATCTTTTGATTAAGTCTGGCTTGACTTCTAATTGGTATCATTTTTCTTCACTTTGACTTGTCAGCAAAAATCGGATATACTATGTGATATAGTCTATATCCCTATATCACTTTTTCGTTAGAATGCGTAGCCACAACGTTAAAATCACACCTTAAAAGGAGTATTGGCTACACATTCTAACCAAAAAGTGATAAAGGGATATCAGTCAAATAAAAGATAGTCAAAAATTATACGCAGTTATTGTTACACGTGTATTTTAGGTGCAGTCGACAAAAATCAGGGCTGATCGGACCATTCAGATTACTGCGTATTTTTTGACTAAATTATTCGACCTTTATATTACTCGTGTTCATTTTAAGATAAATAGGATAATTCAACATGATGATAGTGATTTTTACCAGACATAAATAACGACGGTTAATACGTGTCATTTGCAGTCAATTAACCATTCTAATAACAGCATAATGCGTCAATTTAACGTTAGTTGGGAAATGTCAGAAACTTTACGGATGTCAAATAACATATGCAATGATATTTCTTATTTTGGTTTGACTTTAAAATAATGAAACCGTTTAAACATCTTTCAAATCATGAACTTGATTCTTGGAATAAAACTCGTTTATACAAAAAAAATTTGGCTTTTATTTTTTCACAACTAGGGTTTTTGCTCTTTATTGTCAAAGTACAGTCAAAGTACTCGTCAAAGTATGTCAGTGAGCAAATTTCGATATTTTAAAGACCAAATGGTCAAAAAAAAGGAACCGAATTTCGAAGGCTATTTCGAAAAACAGCCCATTTGACAAATACTCCGTCTATGTCGGAGGAAAAAAAAAGTCTTTTTCAAATGTATATTTATTTCATTTTCAGGCCCTACAACCTAAAGATTTTATTTAACGTAAATTGAAAATTTAGACATCTAAATAAAAGTATAGTTGTTTATTTTAAAATGTTTCATTTATTGAAATGCATGATAATTTTTAAATTAACGAAATCGTCAGCAGAAACTCAAAATGAAAATATATAATATAAATATATATATAATTGATATAATACATATAATTCATAAAATATATGTAATTGAAATTTTAAAGGATTAGCCACTATAATGAAGGAAGTATTCGTAATTAAAATACCTTTTTTCTTCAGTTTGTATATTTATGAGCTCTTTAATGAAATTCTAGAGAATTTCTATCAATATATAATCCCTGTGAAGGCCACAACACTTTATAGACGCAAAAGGTTTGTGAAATTGTATTTCTAAGTTAAAATTCTAAATTAATGTTTAAAAATATGTTTTTTCCTAATTTTTTTCAGGAATTTTGAGCCTTATCAGCTCGACGGAATATTTCTGTCGACCCAGGCTACTAAAACCTGGATTTTTACCGAATTCTTCCGTCATACTTTATTTCAGCCATTCGATTCGTGATATGTCACGCGAAAGACTTTTATTCTTCCGAATCGAGACGGAAAACATAAAAGTGAGTAAGGCTCAGATGAATTCAAGAGCCCATTCAACTACTCTGAGTCCTCAAGGGTTTACTCAATCACCTTTATTGCCGAAAGTACATGAACCAACCCAATCGATGACGTACAATATTTTCAAATCACATCTAAGGCCAAAAGGTAAAAATTATAGTTTGAATGTAAGCAGTTTTATGAAATGGTATTATACATTTGTAAATATCTGCTGTTCACAGTTATCCGAATTTTAACAGCTCAATAGGCAATTATAATTAATGATTGCTTATAAGGCTGCATATATTCACATCAGTATAAATAGGGAATATACAGGGGGGGGCAATGTCGCCTTAATAATTTGGCGATATTTGGCACTTTCGGCGATATTGACATTTTTGGAGATATTGGAACTTTCGGCGATATCGAAGATTATACTTGCGGGTTGCTGGGAATGCCACCGTTATAAGTGTGACGTCAGACCACTCAAATCACATTATTCTTAAAATTAGTTGACAATCGAGTGATTTGATTGGTTACTTTCTTTTCTGACGTCACAGTTATGACGGTGGCATTTTCAGCAACTCGCAAGGTACTTTTCAATATGAGGACAAACTAAAAAATTTCGAATAAAAAAAGCGTGGCCGTTCGGAATGACATCGTTTAGTATTTTCAATTTGATAAGGAGTTTTATAATGGGTTCAAATGAATTCATATACCAAAATGTGTCTGATTAGTAATTCTGAATAAAGTACTCCACCAAACGTAATCATATTAAAATTAAAAAAGCTTATTTGGAAAATTCAATTTTGAAGTATGACGTCATTCCTGACGCACTCAAAGTAATTTGTTGTGAAAACATAAATTGTCAACTTAATTTGGACGATATAAGCCAAATCGAAATTGCGTAGGTGTTTTAAGCGATCTTGGCAAATTCGGCGATATTGGCAAATTATGCGATATCGCCTCCCCCCTGTATTTGGGTGGTTTTTGTCCATCGTGAAATTTATGACCGATTTGAAAGACGAACCGACCAACAAAATTTTTATCTTATTTTTTAGTCGATCATCACAAGCTGCGAGAATTCCGAGAAATAATTGCGCCAAACAATTCTCCTAAATTGTCTCCAAATGCACTACACCGTGCAGCAAATGAAGAACACAACACTCGGCTGAGGAGTTCGCGACGCCAATTGAAAGTCACTTTGCCAAATGTTAAATATAATTGAAACAATCGAAATTATTTGTAAAATTAGATCATCAAGATTGCATATAAGTCATGTTTTTCTGTATATCCCTTTATCGCACATTTGTAAATATCCCGGCCCTGATTAGCAAACGTAGTGTGTTTTTAAGTAGTATGGCCGAGATATTGACAAAAGTGTGATAAACAGATATATTGCTGGATTATTGCATAAAAAATGAACAAATTTGTTCATAATAAATTCTTTCAATATTGATACTTTAGAAAATATTTGAGTTTGGCGCATGATTGTCATATTTTATTTTTTGATTGTGCGTCGAATGAAAATACAATTGAGTTCAAAATTGAATTAAAATTTTTACCAGGAAAATTGTTTAATTGTCAATTATCTCTGAAGTGCTGCTATATTGTTTGATGTATCCCTTAGTAAATTGAATATGATACAATTTTTGAAGCTAAAAACTATTTATATTTTTAAGTCAAAAAATAAAAGCATTAAAAAATTTCATGTGAAATTTTCAAAAATTTTAGATTATGATACTTCAATAATTCCAAGCTGAAATAAATCATTTTAAAATCAATATTTTTGATGTGGAAGCATGAGTTGAAATAAGAAATCTTTGCCTTTGTATCAATTAAGTTGACTTGTTTTTCTCACCATTTTATTTCAATCTGCTAAAATTCAGTGCTGATAAACAAAATCTAAATTCACACTTGTTTGTCATCATATCATTATCAATGTGAGATGATTAATTGTGTTTTTACAAAAACAAGGTTAAATGTAGCTATAAATCAATTCAATCAGTTAAATAAAAAATAGTAAATTTAATTCTGAAATTTCATTAAAGCAATCTAACAAGCTTCTTACATGTCATCAACCATGTGATACACTTTGTTTTATGGATCGACAATTTATTTTTTCAAGTTAAACTTGCGTAACAGAATATAATGCATATTTATTTCACCCTAAAAAAAGTACGACCGCTACCCTCTTAAGTTAATTGCTTTTAGTTTTACGAAGTCAAAATAATGACAAAATTTACCAAAAATCGATAATCGAATAACCACATTCAAAGCAACTATTTGATATACGCAGGCGGATGGGAGCGCTGTATTCAGCTTAGCTGCGTATAATAACTTTCAGTTGAACGTCGGAACTTTTAGTTTCTCGAGTAAACGAAAAAAAGATTCTGACGACAATTTTTGCATTCGTTTCGATTTCATGAACTAAGTTTTATTATTTTGTTATAAAATTCACTTTTTCCACGGTCAAATTCCACTGCCCAAAAAAAAACTGACATTGAGGCTTCTTTATTTTCATATACTTATAAATATGATATGGTTTATTGAATTTGTATTTACACAAGGAAATTGATTTTACAAGCTGAAAATCTTGTTAAAGTTACAAATAGTGATTTGACAGTTTTCTTCGTTAAAAAGTAACTGTCAATCATTTCAGTCAGTTATAAAAGTGTAATATTTTTCTAATAATGCAATTTTTTCGATTTTATTCCAATTACATAAAATCCATTGAGCAAGGAGCGTTCATGTCAACAATTTCGCCATCCAAACAACATCTCTGACCAGTTCTGTAATAATGGACATCTGGTGCACGCCCACAACATCCCGAAATAGCGCCATAGATTGGAGAACTTTGAACAACCTGCGTGATTTTAGTTTTTCCGCCGCCGCCACCTTTTTGCACAGTGATATTGAGATCACCGCCTTCGCTGTTTTCTTGGTGTGCTGTGTTTATTTGACTGAAATTTATAAATATTTGAAAAACAATAATAATTATTCCCGCTCAAAATATTTTGTGAGAATATTCTGAGAAACTTAATGTGCCAAAAAATGATTTTTTTGCCGAAAATCTTTGGCGATACTGGCACATTCGGCGATATTTGCACATTCGGCGATATGGGAACAGAAATATTTTTTCGTTAAAAAAAACGAGTAGGCGTTCGAAATGACGTCATATGTCACACAATTCTTTGATTTTATATTAAGTTTCACGGTAGGTTTGAATGAAGTGAACCACCAAAATGCGTGGAATGAAAATTTTAATTACCAAAGTTTATCAAATAAAAGTTGATACGAGTAAATTTGGAAAATTCAATCATGAAAATGACGTCATTCAGGACGCCCACAAAGTAATTCGTGAAATAAATTAAGAAAAAATCGGCGATATTGGGCATTTTCGGCAATATTGGCACATTCGGCGATATTGGCAAAGGAAGTATTTGAGCTAAAAATGATGAATTGCGTAAGTTTTTTTTGGTGGTTTCATCGATATTGGTCCGGCTTTATTGCCCCTGTATTTCATACTGCATTGCATGCCGACACTTGATGTGTTAAAATAACAAGATTTGGTTGTCAAAAATTATAGTTTTTCGAATAAAGAAGTCTTAATAAGACTGTCTTATTGCTTAATTCAAAAACAAAATTTTAGAGTTAATTATTCAATGAAAGTAAAATAAGGTTGCCAAATTCGAATATTTTTAATCCGTGAATTATTTCTGTACGAAATTTTCTTATTATTATAATGATTGAAAATGAATAAGCACAAAAACGTTACCAATTAAAGTTTTTAAATAAAAAGGTTCAAATAGTCGTTATAATTACAAATTTCTAAATTATCAAAAAGTCAAGAGCCGATCAGTTTTGAGATGGAATTAATTTTTATTTCCAAAATGATTAACCTGAGAATGTTGGCGAGATTAGCAATCGAATTTGACTCTTTATAATTAGATTCTGATTTTCCATCTTTATTTCCATCAAAACTCTGCGCTTCTAAAGTAGTGACTGGATTAGTCATTGCTGCTGAAGCGACTGCCGCTGAATAAATAGCTGACGATGCCGCTGATGCGGATGATGCTTGACAAGACTGGGCACGATTGAATGGAGGTGCGCCCCATTTGTGATGATGTTGGAGATTCCAGATTTCTTCGTTTTCTGAGAGTTTTTCTGAGAGGGCTTTGTCGCATTCGCATCGAGATCGAGCACATGATCCCTGAGGATCTTGACAGAAAAGAGTCACTTTACCTGTTTGTGGATTTTGATTACCTTAAAAAAATGGAGTTAAAAATTTTGAAACTCTGAATAAAACGAATATTTGGCAAAAATTTCGAAAAAAAAATTTTTGAGTAAAACTGTCAATTTTTTTATAAAAACACCATGACCACCTTCTTTGAATTTACTGAGAATTCAATAAAAGTCAGATTTTTGAAGAAAAAATATTATAGAAATAAAGAGTTTATATATTAATGCATCAGATTTGCAATTTTTCTTAAACAATTTATTACTTGGTTTTTTACTGTGATGTTATAGTTGAAAATAAAAATAATCCGAAACGTCGTAAAATATTAAATAATATTTATTATTTTTATCATTCAGAAATTGCATTCAATTACGAATTTCTTTAAAATGAAAATTTCATCCAGAAAATGAATAAAATTTCGAATTTGAAATAAATATAAATTTATTGTCAGAAAATTCACTAAATTTCTAATTTCAGTTGAAAATGAATTTGCATTCGCAAATTGCATCAAATAACAATTTTCTGGAAGAATAACATTTCGAGAAATGCATACATTTTAACATATCTTGAGAATGTTACTTTCGTCTGAAAATGCATAAACTTTTGAATTTTTGAGTGAATTTTTTTTTAATGATCTTGATTTTTAACAACAAGAAGCCTACCAACTTCATTAATAGTTGTTGAGTAGTATCAGAAAAGCTTCATGCTTTTAATAATTTTTTTTTTGATTGCAACCTGTAATTTGGTATCGCTCTTGAATTGCTGCCATTTCGTCACATCTCTCTCCCATTATTTCTTGATTATACAAGCAATTGTAGCAAGTAGTATATTCTCGACATGATTTGTCAATATTGTCAACTGGTACCCCATATCCCATCATTTCCTTTCCGGTTCCGGCTGGTAGACACCAACATCCTGAAAAAAAGAGAATTCAAGGTTGAAGTCAGTAAAACGCATTAATTTCAAAAAAACACTTTTCTTTATATTTAAAATGAAGAAAAATCAATTTCGTAAATACGAAAAACAAATTATTTTTATTATTTATCTTAGTTATTATATGCTTCCTCTACTTTCAACAACGGATCAATCACTATACATATTTCTCGGATATATTTGAGTGAAATTTTCTAAAGAAAATCTGCCCGAAATTAAGGCTACAAAATAGAACTGATCGTTTTTTCAAAATTCTTTATTTGGTCAACTTACCATAAAAACAATACTTTCCGATAAATTTGTTTTGTTGTAAAAACAAAATGGTATATTTCAGCTGCAAATACTTCATCATATGCATTTTGTCCGCCATGCTCAAACTATCCATGCCATTTCTTGGATTAACTCCTTGTTCACCGCCACTTCTGCTTAGTGACCCGATATCGTATTCTTCACGTGCAATTTGGTCAAACTTTTCTTTTTGCTCCAAGTTATCCGCTAAGTAGGCCGTGTAAACATCTGACATATAATCGGCCATTTCCATGCCCTCAAGATTCATAGTTGTTTTTAGCTCTCTAATAGCATCTGATTACGGGGTCGACAAAAACAATTAAGATGATAAATCGGGAAATTTTATTATTATCGAATTGATCTTAATTTTGAAAAAACATAGTGTACGAGCATATAAATGCTATAAACAAATCAGACCCATGTTCAATATAACAATTTTCTTAAACACCATGTTTTATTTTTGATTTTAATCTAAGCTTTTGTTATGAATTTCTTCCCACCAATCAAAATGTTCGCATGTAAACGCAGAACAGTGTTTATCAAAGATAAATTGTGACCAAACATTTTGAACCAATTTTACAAAAAAAAATTCTAATAAAATACAGTTTAAATTTCGAAATTTAAATAAACATATCCTTTTCAGATGGAGTGAACACAAAACATAGACAGTGGTGTTAAATGGAGATTTTTAGCGATGAGTGAGAGTACAGGCCGCTTTACGGCCTATCGGTACGCTTATTTCTCAGTCTAGTACATTCTCTAGTTTTATTTTCACTCTCTTTCTCTGAACAGGATATGATTGGCAAATTACATCAAATGAATTTAATGGAATCAATGCTTTGATTAAAACAATATGATAAAAACCGCTGTGGTCCTTTTGATTAGCACTGATAAGATTCAAAATTGAATTGTTTGAGACAAAAAGCATTATTATACATTTTCTGCTCGTATTTGATATTCCGAAACTTTATCGCTTAAAATAACAAAAAACTTTATTGTGGCTTTTTTGGTATAATAGCGCTGACAATATTCAGAAAATCGGTTGATGTTCGAAAGAAAGATTACGCCCTTATTTGTAATTTTTATACTCAAATCATAGATTCCACAATTCCTCTGTATATCCCCATGATACTTTGAATAGTTTTTGGTCTTAGTGTGTTAAAATCACCTATATACGCACACATGCGGACCGAAAACTAACAAAAGTATGTTAATATATGTGAATATTTTTGTAAACCAGTATTCTTCGACTATATTTTCTTTGAAAAGCTCTTGCGCTAACGCATTATTTCTTTTTCTTTCTGAGTTTTTTCCAGCGGAGATTGTTGCTGTTAATGCCAATAAAAGTTTCATGGTGAGAAAAAGCTGATTAAAATAAACTAAAACTGAATTTTTTTACTTTGGATTGGAGTTCTGACTAATTGTTCAGTTATTTTTTCATCTTTATAGTAGTTTTTCATTTAGAGCGGTCACGTGGGTTTTATGTAAATGTTAGAATGGTACCTTAGATAAGCACTAATACCCGCAAAAAGGTCGAATTGACATTTTCTCATTTTTTCGTATTATAGTTTTCCACGCGACCTTCAGTCCAATTTATTTATATTTCTAAAAGGATCGGCCAGGATCATTTATTCCGGGGGTGGCTTAAGGGCGGGGATACGGTTGATTTTGTGGTTTCAGATAAATTCCTATTGGGACAGTACGGTAGTTCATGAAGGCTGGCTTTTCTCATTATAGTAACTAGGTCAGTTAAAAGAAGCTGTTCTATCAAATTTTCAAAGTTAATTCGAAAAAAATATTCAAAAATGTGTTTTTGATTGGTGAAAAAATAAAATTTTAAAGCCTGACGATTTAAACCTTTTTCAATATTTTGCTGGAAAAATCGAGTTGATTTTTGAGAATTTTATTGAAATCAGTGATTTTTCACAGTTTTGGCGTGAGTAATGTTTTTGAATTCTCAATCCCTAAAATTATGAAAATGAACTCATTCTAACACGTAAATTCACCTAAAATACATATTTTCCAGAATTAATATAAGAGCGGACTTTGCCAACTATTTGACTTGAAGTGATTTTACGAGTTTAACAAAAGATCTTTAATCATCGAAACATTTTTCATTGCTAACTTTTTTGTCTTAGTTGATTGATATCGACTAAGGGTCCTTAACTGGCAGAGAGTGAATAATTGAAAAAATGCGGAATCCTAAAATTTCATTACCTAAATGACCACATTCGAGCCAATGAAATCGGTGTATCTTGAAATACTGGGGTTTGCGTTGGGATCCAGCGTTGTTTGTATCATTCAAATAGTCACGATCTTTCAACCGATGGCCCTTAACTGTCCTTTTTAAAGGCTCAAGCTACTTTGACTCATTAAAAAAGAAGAGAGATAAAATATTGCTTTCAAAAAAATTTCACATCGGTCAAGTTGGGAAATGAGCATAATGAAAAGTGGTTTTTGATGTTTTACAGATACTAAGTATGTAAAAAGTTTAAAAATATAACACGTTTGCAATCATGGACACTTTCCTTTTAGATAAAAAATAATATAAAATTTTTCACATTTTTTTTTCTTTCAAAAATCGCTCCGAAAAATGGTACCAATCTGCCACATCGCTGCTACCCTTAAGGCTGTCTGTATTGTAATTGCTGTAATGTGCTTGATTTGTAACCACTTTTCAACAGTCTGTAACTTGGATTAAAATGATCAAACATGTAAAGAAAAAAATATATTGTTTGTAAACACTTTTCATGATTTATAAACCCAAGAAAATTTTCTCTTAGTAACAAATTCGTAAATCGTATTACGAAAAAACGATTTTAAAAATGCACAATTTTGCCCAGCAGTCAAAAACTCGAGCAGGTAATATACGAATTAGTTGAAACTTCAAATAACACACGAAACATAACGTCGACCAAACTATAGTTAAGAGATAATTAGTTTACGTTCAGGTGATTCGTAAAAATGAAAATAAACCAAAAAAATACTTTCGTAAACAGTGCAAAATCTCTCTTATATAGCATTAAATTTATTTTATTAAAGCGAAATATTAAGCAAATACAATGCTTACAAACTAATTAATGGAATTGTGTCAATTGGCATTGATTTTAATTGATCTAACAAACAACGCGCACCGTACTCTTTGATAGTCAAGTGTTATTATCATAATAAATAAGAAGAAAAGTCTTATTTCTTTCAATTATGCAGATATAAATTTTCAAACATATTTTCTTGCTCAATTTTTCACGAGAGTTCAATTTTGGCATTTATAATTAATAAAAGTACAAATTAAATAATTGTTTTAAAATAGTCCAATTTCGGATAGAAATCTAAAATAGATTACGGGGGGAAATAGAGCATTCATAATTAGTTGCAATCGATTCCTAAGCCCCGATTTACCTGAGTTCGATATTTGTTTTGGTCAATTTATCAAATAGAGAAAGTTGACTTGTGCAAGCAAATTTACATTCAGAACCCCCTAAGGGTATGGTGGTTCCTCATTTCATGCAGTTATTATGTCATAAAAAGCACCAAACCAATCGTTTATGTTTTAAAACGCGGGAAAACATTTTTACAAAAAAATTTATTAACAAAAACATTTTCACACAAAACATTTTTAAACAAAAAACACATTTTTAACAAAAAACATTTTAACAAAAAAAATCATTTTTTTAACAACATAAAACATTTTTAACGAAAACATTTTTTAACCCCTAGACTCATAGAGTATTGATATCCCCCAGAGGCAAGCAGCACTTTAGGCTTGACTTTGAAGTCATATTATGGAATGTTTAGGTGTAAGGAATTAATTGTTTGAATCATTGAGATAAAGGATAGACTCGAATTTTTAATTAATTATTAAGAAAATCAAAAAAATATCACTTCATTTCGCTGTGAAAAGTGAAGTTAAACTCGAAACTGTTTTCCACAAGAAAACCATACGATTTTATAATGAGATGCTAGTAAAATAAAATTAAGTGAAACCTTATGTTCTTAACCTGGTCTCCGATTCGAAATCCTTATCGGTTCGTCTCATGAAACGATAATTCTCACCTCTGATAATAAAGTGAAACAGTGTAAACATAGGAACTGCACCTAATAATTTCCGCCCCGCTTTCCATTCATTAAGCATTTCTCTGTTTTCAAACAAAAAAAAATAAAAAAAGTTCTACAGTTAAGTAGAAACATTAGTATTTTTTCAACGATGATCAAGACGAATTCCTAAAAACTGAGTAATTAAGACTTGTTTGTTTTAAAAATAAATTGTGAGATAAACTGAATCAAAGAAACAATTTCAGAGAAATCCAAATAAAAAAGTAGGATAAAATATATTTCGAACGGCTCATCTAAAAAAAAAATTTCCTATCAATTTTTCAGAACTTAATTGCTAACTCTAATGGGCGATTTGAACCTTGAACTTCAATATTCGTTCATTTTTTGTCCTTTCCGGTTTTTTCAAAAAAACTGAAAGCCACTTTTATGCTCGCATGAGTCTAGGGGTTTAACAAAAGAAAACATTTTTTAACAAAAAAAACATTTTTTTAAACAAAAGAAAGCACATTTTGAAGGTTCAACTCATCAAAAGAACACACATTTGTTGGAAGGTGAAAATCCCTCCCCAAAAAAATATCTTCGGTTCAATGTTTTGCATATCTCGGTTGCAACATGTATTAGTGTTTTGAAAAGCATTTATCTCTATAATATGCTTTATTAATAAGTAGCAGAATGGGGAAAACATTTTCTAACAAAATTGGAAAAACTCAGTGCCCAGTAATACAAGGTATAAACCGTGCAAAACTTCTTTGTCAGGAAAAAAAATAGGGGTTGGGGTGACAAATTAGGGTGTCCGGTAGGAACCCTTGTCCTTCTTGCACCAACGCCAGTTTTTTGTTGCCAAAATTTTGCCATGCCCGAGTGTACACATAATTTTATGTTGTAAATTGATATCATCCTATCTTGAAAGTATTAGAACTAGGGTTAGGTAAACTCGTGTGCAGTGTACACGGTAATAGAATCGACGCAAAGGCTGTTCTTGGAAAGGCTAAGGGTTAGGATTAAAAAATAGGGTCGGGTCCGCAGGAAACAAACGACCAAATTTTTTAAAACATAACCATAGACTTTTCCGGAAAGGAAAACTTTTGCCATGCCACGAGTGTACACTAATAACAGTTATTTTTCTAGAACCAGCAAAAAAAATTGAGCCTGCACATGGCCGCGGTTTGCTCTCTAGCGGCTTTCGTGGACCACTGGAAGCGCAACCTATTTTCATACAACACTTCAGAAGTACTGCAAAAAACTTCAGGTCTACTATGAATCGCCGTGTAAAAAACAGAGGCTTCTTCATCAGAATCCTAGACCGGATCTGAACGACCAAAAACAACCACCGCGTTTTTTACAACTATTCTAAAGTGGGTAATTTTTTGAAAATTCGAACTGTCGCCCACAAAGTCCGCTTATTAACTCTCAGTGACTAATAAGCAGATGCAGCTCTTGTCGCTAAAGTTCTGTTCTGAAACAATCTTAACACATTTTGCTTCACTTTCCGTCGATGCTAGAAAAATCACGCGAAACATGTTGAATTTTATATTGCATTAAATCTATTAAGGGTCATTTTTGTAACAGAAATAAATTGGCATTTTATAGGTCACAAGCAAAATAGCGAAAAATTTAGATGTAGAATTCTGACATTTTTCTGCTTGATAAATATTTTAGCCAGCAAACTTTTTTAATCTTTTATTTTCGAGTCCATCACATGTTAAGCGTCTTTCCATCAATTAATTATTAAACTGTATACAAAAAAAACGCCAAAAACGTCTTAAAAAAAAGATCAAACGTTATATCGGGAAAATCTGTTTTTTGTTAAAAAATGAATTTTTTTGTTAAAAATGTTTTTTTTGGTAATAAATGGTTTTTTTGTTAAAAATTGCCATTTTTTTTTTTGTTAAAAAACTTTTTTGTTAAAAAATGCAGTTTTTGTGTAAAAAATGTTTGTTAAAAAATTTTTTTGTTAAAAAACTTTTTTGTTAATAAAAACTTGCTTAACAAAACCCATCCTTTAAAAGCACAAAAGAATCCAAAAAGAACAAAAAATTTTTCGAAACTTTTGAGTTTTTCGAATTTTTTTCTGGGTATTTTTTCAAAATTAAGTATAAAATGCGTATGTTTAATTTGACCACTAAACTGCAAACATTTCGACTTGACGTAGCCAACTTTCTCTTCAGTGTTTTCCCGCTTTCTTATGACCTACTCGAAAAAATCAAAGCACATTTTTTTCGGAAATTTTTTCACGTGACCTGAAAAAAATTAATTTGAGTTTGGGGTCGAAATTGAAAAAAACGGCTCCCAGAAGTTTCTATTGTTTTGAGCTACCGTCCGAAATTTGAGGTGAATTTTGAAATTTAACCTAGGGGAGATAGGATTTTTCCGATGAAAAAAGTCGAAAAAACGTTGGTTTATCGCATATCTCTAGAACAATATACCACTTTCGACAAAAAGGCTACTTTCAGGGAATTTTAATACTTAATTATACAGTCAATAAAAAATTTTCCGNAAAATTTAGGTTTATTTCAAAATAAATCCTGAGAGGAGATATATTTTCCGTTTTGACTTAGGTCTCCCTGTCTCGCTTATGTGTCTGGGAATGTATGCATGCAAAACAAATTTGACACATGTTTTACGCAAGATGAAGGCTAGTTCTACAAACTGGCTAACCTGAATTATATTCTTGCATCCTTGTTTGGCTAATATTTTATCGAGAATATGTCAAATTAGGAACCACCATACCCTTAAGTCTAACTTCCGAAAAAATAATTTTTGACTTGAACGTGAAATAAAAACTTGAAATAAGCTACATGTAGTTTTTAGGAAAGTCTATAATTGTCTCAATTTGAGTCAATTTTGAAAAAAAAATACATTCAAGGAAGTTATGGGGCGAAAAAACTTTTTAATAAGTGAAATTTCAAAATATCTTATTTCGATATTAGTATGGCTAAAATGATATGTTTTGAAAAAAAACGATGTATTTAATTTGTGAAAATCATGCCAGAGTTGTACTTTTATACCATATTTGTCTTAATAGTGTAATAATTAATAAGGTTGATTTTACTGACGT
This sequence comes from Oikopleura vanhoeffeni, assembly GCA_004367855.1. NCBI lineage: Eukaryota > Metazoa > Chordata > Appendicularia > Copelata > Oikopleuridae > Oikopleura > Oikopleura vanhoeffeni. The sequence continues at coordinate 21,823 of SCLH01000743.1, read as the reverse complement.
TTCGTGTCTTAAGACATCTTCAAAGTAATGATCTTTTTCAGGAATAACATAAATGTGAACTTGAACAGTATCTAGAACTTACAAGCGTTTTTTGTTATTTTTGGGTCTTTTGTAATAATCACGAAATAATTTCATTAAATCGAGAAAACTAACAATTTTTTCCTAAAAAACGTGATTTTTTCATGAATATTTTGAACGTACTCAAAAATATCTTTTGATTCCCAACAGATATACTCAATCGGAGACAAGTATTAAACAGAGCACTGCGCAGTTATTGAGATAACCATACATTTCCTTGAGCCTACCATGAGGTAGTATCACGTGATTTAATGAACCTTGTTTTTTTCACATTTTTATCCAGAATTTAACATAAAGTTTCTTGAATTTTAATTTTTTCCGAAAATTTAACTCTTCAACTTGATCATAAAAGAAAATTAAAGGTTGATCTTATAAGAGTTTTCTGGAAACAGCGCTCAAAGTAGAGCCTCATAAAAATCTCTGGCGCCTTCGCGGAATTTTTTTTTCTGTGCTTCCAAGGGTTAAGCTATATAAACCTTCTGAGATGTTGACGTTTACTTCCGAAATTTTTTTAAGCAAGTATATCATAGCAATACTTTATCCAAGATAAATTATTCTCCCTGTCGATGAAAAATTTAACATGATGGAATGAGTCAAGATGAAGAAAAAGCCCAGATAAGCGAAAAGTCAAGATCAGCGTTAGGAATGCCAATTAAATTTCAGCGTGAAAATATTTTTGTTTGAAATCACCAAAAGTAAAAATATCAAATAAATTTAAAGTGATATCAAAATGTGTTTTTGACACATAGAAATATCTCTGTGAATATGCACTTATTCATTCGACGTTACGATCAAATTTTCGACCATAAATGATTTCTTCAAATTAGCAATTAAACCAAACTCTCTAAAAATGCGCATAAAAGTATGATGATTTCAAAAGTATTTAGAGCAAAAATCTGATAATTGGTGGCGTTAGAAAATTATTTGAGGTTTCAAATGACGAATAAATTTAAGCTATTAAAAATTAGTCAATTTTGGATTTTTTTACAAACAATTCATTATTTTACGTTTTGCGATATAAAAATTACATGTTTAAGGAGGTGGTCAACGCAAATCTGGACAAAGATTTTTAAGGACTTTATTTTTCCTAGAACATTCACAACTTTATACTTTCTGTTATTGGATTCGATAAGTGGCATTTTAGAGTCCTTACTACCCTCAAAAGTACTATTCTAGAAACTAGTATGTATTTTTGACAGTTTGATTTTGAGTTTTGAAGCTTAGTTTTGATCGCAAATATCAAAGTTTATTTTCAAAAACTGCATTTAATTCTGCCTTAGATAAGATCTTAAAATTTAATTTTGAATAATAATTTAAAAAAAAAATTTCCAACTAAAATTTAATTTTGAAATGTGACTAGGATCTTTTTGGGAGACAACTAAGAGCTTTAACCGAAATTCTTTGAATCAAGTTTTATGGACAATTGTTAAACCTTTGCGGAGATAATGATAAAAAAAAAGAAATTTTCAAATTTTTTCAGAATAGTAACGTTTTGAAAACCCATGATTTCAATGCTAAAATAACCGTTTTTTTAAGATTTCAAGCGCTATAAAATTTTTTCGAAAAATCTTTGAATTAAGTTTTGTAGATACTATTAATTCTGTCATTTTAAGTAATAAATCAAGTCCATACCTCTTAAATTCCGGGCTAAGTTACATTTTTAATTTTTCAAAGAGAAAATTTTCAAACGTCATTTCCGGCAGAAGTGACTATCAATGCGATCAATTTTGACCCTGACTCGACGCCTATTGACTCAAAAATTTCATATCTTGGAGTTTCATGTCTTCCTTCTTTCTTCATTCAGCGTGAAACCGACTACAAAACAACGTTTTTGGCCAATTTTGTTGACCACCCCTTTAATTTCAAATGAAGTCTAAAAATATGAAATTGAAAAATAATTTGATATTGAAATTACTTTTATTAAATGACACAGTTTTCGTTGACTTAAAATATTACTATTTATTTCACACACTATTTAAAGCCTTTATTTCTTACTTAAAATAGTGTGTGAAATAAACTGTTATCTTCAAAGTGAACGAATAGTGTGTCTTTTCCAATCATTTATGACTCATAAATCTAAGTTAAGGCAATTGGTGAGATTGTATTGTATTCCCATGATATGTACTGGTATAATATGCTTCTTTGAACATGACGATGAACCTTATAATCGTTTTTTCCGGTCTTAATTTGCTGAGTTTCATCAAATTACTTAAACTAGAGGAAAAACTCCAAGTTGCTAGAATATTTTTACTGATTGCGTTAAGTAGTAGAGTTGATGACGCAAATTTTCCAATTTTTTGTAACTGTAAAGAGTGTCAGTTAAACTGAGTTTGTATTTTCTAGATATCCAATGTGAAAAAATTAAATGACGTCTTCGAATCAGAGCACGCAAACATAACAATAGGTTCTAATAAAGTATATCATCAAAACTAGAAGAATTTAGTTCTTTATCAAACGCAATCCATCAAAACTTCAAAATCGTAAAATTTGGCGAACTCAGCTTTGAAAAAAGACGACATTGATGACGTTATCAAAGTAAATTGTGATAAATACCTCAAAAAACACGGGCATGGCTTTTTGCAAAATGGGAACTTTCGGCGATATTGATACTAGAGCAATTTAAATCGTGGCACTTCCGACGATGAAGGCATTTTTTGAGATATTAACACTTTTATCGATATAGCCCCTCCACTAAACTAGGGTTCTTGACAGGAGACTACAACGGTAAAATTGCTGAATCATGTTCATTTTTGGTATACATTTCAAAAAAAAATCATTAAAAAATTCGGAATGCATATTTTTAGCATACTAATTTAGTATGTCTAAAGAATTGAAAATAAATTATGAGCTGACAAAATGTCATATTTTTATTTTAACTTGCAACTTTGAACTTATTTGATGTGAAATTATTCACTAATAGATTGTTTTAAATTTCGTAATGAGGGATTCAGTATTTCTTAATGTCAAGCACAATTTTGAGCCAAGTTCTACACAAGTCGAATAAGTTGACGATTTTGCAAAATACGACATAGTCTGTATGACATAGACAATCTCGAAAGGTTCATTTAGGTTGAAAAAGTTTATTGAGGTTCTCAAATACTGTCATGCTAACCATTAAATTCAATTCGCGCTTGTAATTATAAAAAGGTTACTTTCACCAATGACGAATGAAAGTAAAGTAATTTTCCAGATAATCGCAATTTTTATCAAAGTGGTTCCAATTGATCCTTTCCAAATTCGATTTTGTTCCAAATTAATTCATTCAATCACAAGTTAAAACACAAAATATGCAGAAACGATGACAATAAAAATTAAAAATGTTTCAAAGTCTATGTTGCAAATTTTTTTGATTGCTTATTGCTTAACAGGTATGTAACATACTAAATGTTTAAAAAATGATTTAAAATTTCTTGAGAAAAAACAATAAAATTAACAAGTTGATTTTTATAAATAATTGAACAACATCCACATAATCGAAAATTTAAAAATCGACGAAAAATGAAGAAATTAAATGTCTCGTTAAAAATTCTGTGGACAGTTGTATTTATGTTCGTTCTCTTTATTATTATATTTTATTTGAAGTATACTGTTAAGGGGTGGCATCGATCTGGAAGATCGGTAAATTTTGTCAGAGAGACATATGTGTAGAACTTGGCTCAAAATTGTGCTTATATGGATAAAAAATGTGAAAATATATTTTTTATTTTCTATAAAAGAGTTCATTCTTGCAAACAAATATATTTAATCTCTTAACATAACGAAGTATCTGTAAAAATATGAAAATCACTATTCATGGGAACTCTATTTCCAACTTAAGGGGGGCGGTGCCTTTTGGCAGCATACGGGTACTGGGCTCTTGATGTGAAAACTTTTCACTGGGTTTATATAATTTTTCTCATATACACCAAAAGTATGTTACATACTCCAGGCAACTTTGTAATTGAGAATTTTCGAGTTATTGCTTTTTTAAGAAAATTGTCGAGCTCGAATTAAACTTTTTAAATTCCACAAATTATGAGAATTTTTGAAAAAAATTCCGAGCATTTAAAAAATGCTTATGTTTCCATCAAATTTTTTTTTACAGTATTTATTTCCAAATCAACGAAAAAAAACGCTGAAAATGGCAACTTTAACTTATCGCTTAGTTGCCAATATTTTTATATTATATTTGAAAAAATCTACCAATTTTTTTGGGGATTTTCGGATCGAAAACTATTTGAAATAGTTTCGAAATTTTTTCTCATTTCTTTCAAAAACTTTTCAAACTATATTTTTATGGAATCCTTAGCTGAAATATATAGGAATGACTACTTTTAACTTTTATCAAATATGTCCTCGTTTTGTTCTTCGCTCTTGTTTATTTACTCTGAATTCATAACTTTTTTGAATGAATACGGTTTGCACGAAAGTACTTTAGCCCTCTTTAATCAAAAAATTAAAAAAAAAAAATATTCACCAAGACTGCCTAATTGATTAAGGCGACTCGTTTCACCACGCGAATTTAAATTTAACTCATGAAAATAAATATTTCTTTCGATGTGCTAAAGTTTCGTTTTTTTTCGTCTTTTTTACGAAATTTTAATTTTCGATTTTGACGTAGAAATCATATGGAACCAATTTATTAAAATTTTCGATGATGATCAAAACCATTTTTTGAAGCTTTTAATTAATAAACAAGAAAAAATAAATTTTAATGTAATTTAGACACCTAAAGTACAAAAGGCGCGTTTTTAGAGTGTTTATTTTAAAGACGATTTATAAAGTAAAAATAATGGATCTGAAAAAACACAGATTATACAAAGTAAGCCCAAAAGTGCCAACTAACGTTTGAAATACTTTTTATTTGAAAATTATGAGGTGGCAAAAAGTTTCCCATGAAGACAAAAAAAATTGAAAAAGTGCAAATCTGCCAAAATGCAGCGACCCCCTTAAGCCGATGTGAGAATTTGTTTTGAAACAACATTTATAAACTTCAGATATTTTCGGGTGTTATTCGCTAAAACTATTCCGCAAATTTTAAAAATTCTTTAATATAAAAGTTTTTTACAAGAAAAATAGTCAAAATGGCCAAAAATAGAGAAAAACAGCTTTTTTCGGAATAAAAATAGACCTTCAATTGCGCTTTCATATTTAAAATATCCTGAATATCAACAAATGATGCCAGAGATACAAATTAATTTGGCAGGAAAAGCTCGCAAAATTAATTCGTTAGTTGATTTTCCCATAAAATAATATAATTTGTACATTATTTTTTTAAGAATGATATTCCGCAATATTTGAATTGGAATCTTAAAATGACAAATATCGAATTTACTGGATTGGTTTAACCGAAGAATTGTCTATTCACATCAAATTAAATTTTTCGTCATAAGCTATTTCTTCTCAGGATTGAAAGACAAATTCAATTTTATGCAAAAGTTTAACTTGAAAGCACGCGTTCAGAAGTGCGTTCCTTTATTTCATAATTTGGCAATCCGGCCCGAGTTTGGCTAAATACGGTTTCCCGTGGCTTAGTGAAAGCTCAATCAAAACTCATCTTATCGCTGATAAAAATAGCCAAGGTCACTCAGTTTCGTTCCATTTTCATGGTCAAAATATCACTTTGAAACGGAAACCCAAGTACTAATGATATTATATCATGCGTAAATAAGAATGACAAATCATTTTTAGCGAGGTTTTCAAGTCAAATTAATTTGTATCAGTCTCAGTTTTTTTAGTTTTTTCAAACTTATATTGCTTCAAGTTGATCTTCAAAATTGATTGTTTCCAACATTCACTTTTTAATATTCGTAAAACGAGTTTATTGACCAAAAATGATTACACCTAATATTCAAGTGATGATCACGGTCAAACTACGGCAGAGATTGTCAGTTCTCGCTTATGTATTTTCAATCATCAAATAACTTTGAAAGTATAAAAATTGGATTTCTTATCTTGAGAAAACTACTCATCCGAGTCTTTAGTGGTTGATTTTAAAGATATGGAGGATTATCATGTAATTAATTTGAAATAAACGAAGTTGAAGCTTGTTCAACATCTATAATAAGGGGCACATTCGAATTTTAATCATCAATAGAAAAGAAAAAAAACGGTTATACCGTTACGGTATAGCAAAAATAAGTCATAGTGAAATCAACATCTCAAAAACAACCTGTTTTGTTTTATTTTTCATCATAATAAGTATATTTATCGTATATTCAAGGTATTTGTTAAAACTTATATAATTTTGTTCATCTTGTCAACGTTTTAGTGTCCTGAAGATGGATCTTTGATCCGAAATATTGACAAAATAAAATTTCATCCGAAATTTAAATTATTTCAAAAATCTCAAATAAAAGAATTATTATCTAATACGAACGCTCTAAAGTATTTAAGTATAATTGGGAAAATACTATGTTGATTACCACTCTCACTGACTTAATTCATTCACGTCATTCAGCTCACAAACAAACTTTTAACATCTTCAAGCTTCATTTTTGAAATCTGAATTCTGTCCCAAACGCAGAAAGCCCAGCAACAAAACATTTCATTGCAAATAAGATCGAAAATCCTGCATTAGCCGAAATATTTTAAATAATTCTATCAAGTCCATGAATAACTTATCTGATGAAAAAGTCATATCCCTTAATGACCTTGTGTTAAATCTGAGAGATGTGGGTTGAAAAGTGGCCAGAGAGCCAATCCTAACACTCCTAAGACCCTCCTAGCCACTCATGAAGCCGCTTTTCAACCTTTATCTCTCAGATTTAACAAAAGGTGTTAAAGGGATATTGTTTATACTGATTTATTTTCAAGAGGTTTACTCAATCACAGGAAAGTCTATTCTTCTAAATGTTTAAGTTCAATTTAATTCATTTCTTGTTTAATTTTTCATCGCATTTTTTGGCGTTACTCCATAGATAATCTAACCGATAGATCATTATTTCCAGACGATTCCACTGAAATGTCTGATTTTTTTGACGTTTCCTGCGAATTTGTTTTATCTGCCGAACTTTCGGAATCACCTGATGCCTCCCCAGAATGTTCATTTTCTTTAATTTTTTGACCAAAATTTTCAAACTCATCGGATAATTTTTCAAGTGTTACCGTGTCAGCTGATGCTTCCGAGTTTTTGTCACCTGACGATTCTGCCGAACTTTCGGCTTCATCAGATGAGTTTCCAGATTTTTCTTCAACTTCATCTGAATTCTCAGAATTTCCGACATTTTCGTCAGATTGATTATCCCTGATAATTGTGATCTCAGCAGTTTTATAAATCAGTGGTTGTGTAACATCATCAGGATTTTCTGTTGTTGCCACATGCCGGTCAAAATTGTGTTCGCATGGTCCAGATACTTCAGGCTTAATTGAAATCGTTACTTTATTTTCACGCTTCCAGATATACGGAATCCGTGTTACGGATTATATTTGTTTTCAATGATATTTGTTCAAAAGGCGTTTTGATACTTTCAAGCGTCACGTTGTTCATACTCACGCGTGTTTCTCAACCTTGAAAAATACAAGAATTTCTTAATAAAAATAATGTCTTAGAGGAATGTGCCTTGAATTGAAGGTCTGATATTATAATTTTGGATAAAATTAAATTAAAATTTCGAAAAAACGACTAATTTCCGATATTCGAAATGATGAAAATTTGATAAGAAAGAAATTCGAGACTTATTTTTTGATTATTTTTCACAATATTTAAAAACTTCTTTAAAAAGTATAGTCTATACTGTATAGTAAACATACGACGTTTGAAGACAAATGAGGCAAATTATTTTATATCAACGCAGTTTTCTGGGATTAACCTTTCACATCAAGTTTAACTAAATATCAATCATTTAAAAACTCAGTAGAGATAATTTGTGTAAAAGAAGTCTGAAAATTCAAATACCTGATGAATGACGTCATGTAAACTTCTGTCAGTCCCAACGATATGAAATCCGAATCTGTTCACACACCAACATGCACGCTGCTGAAAATCACACTGAGTTGGAAAGTAGAATCCTTGGTGATCGCAATCAGGGAGAAATATTCGTGCTGAAATGAAAAATTCAGATTAAATAAAAATTTGAAATTATCACTATTTTCTTAAAGAATTTTGAAGAATAAGGTATATTACTTTGCCATATTTCTTTACAAGATTAAAATAATTGGTCGATAAAAAAAACTTTGGGTAAACCCTTATTATAATCAAAGTGAATCTTGAAAATGGAGGAAATATTTATAGCGCGTGTTCAAATCCCACTTATGTTGTCCTTGTGATCGTCTTGGGTGTGATAATAGGCAAGGGCACTTGATATTGGGACCGCCGAAGTTGATCGATGCGTAATCATTACAGCAATCACTGAGACAATCACATTAGTGGGATTCGAACACGCGCTATAAAAATTACCCTAATTTTTCTTCCATCTCTTTCTTCCAATTTTTGTTCGGAATATATCTGTTGTCATTTTTAAAAACTCGAGCGAATAAGTTGATTCTAACGCCAAATTTGTAACGGTCAGGACACCATATTAACCACTCAGAGGCACTTTGCTTGGGAAATAGAAATTGGAAACTTATTCATGATTAATCTGACTGCATATCACCTACTTATCAAAGCCTCATTGTCAGAAACATTTGACTCGACAATTTAACTCATAAGTAAACATCAAAACTAACGCTGAAATTTTCACTTATTAATTTTTTTGTTGAAAATTCAAGTTCTTCATTATTTATCGAAAATCGAGTTATATAAATATAACGAAAATAATTATTCTGAAATAGATGTATTTTAGTAGCTTCAAATAGAAGGTGTTGAGCGATAAGGTCACGACAAAAACCGTACTATAAAACCAAGAAGATAACCGTGTTTTACCCTTTCTACAATTATCGCCTCACCATCTAATACATTTGGCACCCGCACGGTCTAGGCGTGAATCATTGCAGTATAGGCGAGAATACAATTTATTATGTTTTCTTCATGTGAATTCATATTTTCCATAAATTAATAAGCCAAAAACTAAGACAGACTCTGTCTGACAGACCCTGATTCATAAAAAATTGTTTATTTACTTGCGTAATAGTAAAACAAGATAGAAATTTGATTGCTCCGAAAGTCTGACGGTATATCATTTAATAAGTGAATTCGTTAGTTTTGTTATACAAAAAAAAATTCTTAAACCTCCGGACAAGTCCTTATATCCTGTTCAGACGGAGTGAACACTTAAATCTTTAGAATGTACTAGAATGGGAAATAGCCGTTCCGGATCGGCCGAGAAGCGGCCTTGACACTTACCTATCGCTGTAAATCCTCACACCACACTGATATCTCTCTCTCCGGATTTTTTGTTTACTCTCAGAACAGAAAATGGCTTATCAAAATAAGTCGAAATTAGTTAATATCTTAACTCCTTGGTGTCCAAAAGAAGAAAAAATTGACAAATACTTGCTTTCCATTTTGTTTCTTTAGAAACTCAAGTTTTTCAATATAAGTTGGCACTATGTTAACTTGACTGTTCAAATGCTGACATAATAAATACTCACCCTGTACATAGTATTATAAAAAGACATAACATTTATTTATCTACGTTTCACTTTATTTAAGCATCTTCAGTGAAGATTCTTCACGATTAACTTATTTTAAGTTGAAATAATTTAAAAATAAATTCGCACAATACTAGAATTTGAACGAAAAATTTTTTTTTACCCTACGTTTGGATATTTAGTGCTAGTTTTGATAATTTTTACGTAACAGTTCAAATGTTTTTTGTAAATATATGTATCAACGCCTCAGAGTTATAAATACCTAAGCTATTGAAAAATGGCAAATTGCAGCATTTGATTGGTTGATTCTTTCCTAATCTGACCAATGAAATCGGAGACCTATAATTCACTAATTTAAATCCGCTTATTGATGGTGCTATGTACATTGCTTCGTTAAAGTGTATCATTCAAATAGTTAGGATTTTATTGAGGCCGTTGATCAATATAACAAATTGCGAAATAAAGACATATAGACACTGACAAGTTTTTTCACCATGTTGGCTACATAAAACAATTTGAATGCTTTATATGATTGCAATGTCATATAAAACGGCATTTGAGTTCTTATAAGAAAGGCTTCAATTTTTCACGTTCTTTTGTGTGTGTGAATCCCCTTCCTATAATTTTAAATCTATTTTGAAAATAATCAAATGTTCTATAATCAAATGAACTACATACTATTTTTATAGTATATTAATATGCATAGATATTATTTAAATTATATAATTTGATTATAGTCACGGTTTATTTGCTCTCCTTGCTGCGATGAAATGAATAAGAATAATCCAATAGTTATGCTGCCTAATGAAAATATTTATAAGACATTTTTCAACAAAGATTTTAAGCGCGTGATTGTCATGTGAATTATTCGCTTCTTCACATTTTGAAGGTGTTTCCTTCAAACATTTTCTTCCTCTTTTCAGTCTGAAGAGTAATTATAATATAGGAAACTCAACAAAAACTAAGGTGGCTTCTAAGAGTGCATTCAAGAAAACCATATTATAATTTTTCTATTAATAAATAGTTTTTATTGAGGTTTTGGGTTTTCTATTTTCAAAGTGAGAATAAAAAATATTTCACCCCGCACAAAAATTAAGTAGAAAAGCAATTTGATAAATCTGGCCTCAGGTTCGCAAAACCATGTAAAGTTTGTATAGTTTGTTCCAGATGTAAATTTTAGGCATTGGTTTGAAATTCGCCGTTTTTTGCTAATCACCGGTTCACCCTTCAGAATTAAAATTTGTCATAGAGTTCGCAATTATGTTTCTTAAATTCCCATTGAAAATTTCGTGCTTCTTGAGTACGACAAGTCGCTCAAAAGATATTTTTCCAGCCCTTTTTTATAATTATCAGCAAAATTTCTCAAAAAATTACAGTGGTGATATGATACTGTATCATTGATACATGACATCAACATTCTGACGAAGACAATTTTTAGGAAAGTATCTGAATATTCTCTGGTGTTTGTCTAAAGGTTTTTTTACAAGTGATTCCTAAAAATACATTTTTAACGATTATTTAATTATTCAGAGTATCTCAATCAAAATATTCTGTATTTTTCTCTCATTTATCGAGTTCACATACTACAAATTTAATTTTTTTTATGTTTCTATTCTTGATCTCAAAAGCTAAAAAATAATTTAATGGATAATCAGATGAATATATTATATTTTTATTTCGAACATGTTTTGTTCTTATTCCGACGTTTCGGCTAACCATATTCAGTGTGGTGAACAAAGAAAAGATAGAACTAAACGACAATTTTTGCGAAACAAAAATGATGCATAATCAAGCCTCAGATGAAATTGCTCTGATTAAAGCCCGATTACAATGTGTGTTAAACAACTTAAGTGTTTGGAATAATAATCTTTTTTTATTTCGCATATGTTCTCGTTTTTTTCTATCTTTTCTCTGTTTACCACACTGAATATGGCTATTAAACCGAAACGTCAAAATAAAAAAGAACTATTTTTGATATTAAAATATAATTTTTATGTGTCGAAAACCAAAATAAATTCGATGAATCTGCAGTTTTTCCGTAATCAGCGCTCAAAGTAGCGACTTAAAAGTCTTTGAGGTTTGAAGAGATGTTCTCGTTTTTGTGTGTGAGGTTAAGTTTGAAAATCGAACCTACTTTCAATGGTTATTTTGTTAGTTAGCTAAAGTTAACTCAAGCTAAACTATGAAGAGTAAATTGTATACAGTGAAAAAATGATTCTTGATTAATGTTTTTGCTTCCGGTAGTTGGCAACTAAAAAAGCTACTTTATATTTTCGATAATAATAATCGATTTTATGTCTTGTGTTGTTATACAGAACTTCCGACTGCTTGAGGAGCTCGAAAAAAGGAAAAAAGGATCAAGTGGAGATGATACAGTAAAATATTGAAGTTTTAACATTTAAATAAACGTAATCAAGCCTCATATCCCTTTATCACCTTTTGGCTAGAATGCGTAGCCACAACGTTAAAATCACACGTTAAAAGGAGTAGTGGCTACGCATTCTAACCAAAAAGTGATAAAGGGATATCCCTTTATGACCTTTTGCTTAATCTAAGAGATGTG
>SCLH01000742.1:153461-164079 GCA_004367855.1 Oikopleura vanhoeffeni | reverse complement strand
TCGACACTCAGAAAAAATTTTAATATTTTTTTCAAAAATTTTTGTCATTTTTTTCCGATTTTTTTAGTTTTTATCACTAAAAAAGCCACGTTGAACTCAAAAATCGCAAAATCAGACCTCTAGCTCGTTTAGTTAGATACGACTTGCCTATAGAACCTATATACTCAAAATAAGCTTATTTCGATAATTAAACAGGATACGCGGAGATCAAAAATTGTAAAATCCAGTCAATTGGATTTACATTACAAAATATATAGGCTGCCTATAGAACCCCCTTAAGTAGTTAAAACGATTTACCCTAACTTAGCTGTATGATTATAACCTCATAAGATTTAATTTTTAGCTAAAATGTCGATGGGGCAAAGATGATCATAAAAATGAAACTATATATGCTGGAAGTAATAATTCAAGTTTAAAAGAAATGTCAAACTCTGTCCCCTTAATTTCGCCTCAGCCACCAATTGCAATGTGGAATCCGCACCAAGGTCAAATTCAAGGTCAGCCAATTCGACCTCCCAATGGATATATCCAACAACCTTATCAACAATCAATTGTTCCAGCTCAATTTCATCCACACTCGCCATATATGGTAAGTTCAAGGTGCTTTTATAAATACGAAGAAAAAAAAATTTCGGGTCATTTTGGAGTTAGTATAGGCCTCATCAAAAAATTCTCACTTTGTCAGATTTTTGTAAAATGCAGTCCTCGCTTTTTAAGTGGGACAAATAACGACCGATGTAGTTACTTTCGAATTTAAATTGAAAAATCGTTGTAACAGTAATAAAATAAAGCCAGCAGTTTTAGTTTTCGAATACCAGAATTTTTAAATTTAAAAATATAAAAAGTTTTCAGCTTGTACTCTTTTTGATGTTTCAAAAACCATATTAATACGAGGCAATCTTTGAAAAGACTTAAAAAATACGTGTCAAACTTTTTTTCTGCAATTCTGCCTTTAGGGACTTTCATAAATATGAACAACAGTTCCGAAAATAACCCCAAAAACTTGTCTCAGTCAGAGACACATTGACCAACTCCAAAAACTTCTACCAGTGAGGGGTGTTCCGGTTAAATATAGAGACAGAACAGTCACATATTTTCCCTAAAATTTTTTTATAACAACGGATTTATTTTGAATGTCTAAGTCTAAATTTGGATTTTATTTTCATAAATTTTACAATTTTTTGACTAGTTTCGGTTTATTACCATCATCAGAATGCACANACAAAAAATAGTTTAACAAAAACTTTAATTTCGCAAAATACTTGCAGCCCGTTGTTTTTTATTTTGCGAAATTACTCTGCGAAAAGTTTTTGTTTTAACAGTTTTAGTTTAAAGTTTAAACTATTTTTTGTATTTCTGTGCATTCCGATGATAAACCGAAACTAGTCAAAAAATTGTTAAATTTATGAAAATATGTTATCCCGAAGAAAACAATATAAAAATTTGGATTTAATGCTATTTATTCAAAATTCGCCTTATATTTCTACTTGGCCGTCCAAAAGCGGACGAAAAATAAAACCCAACCTGTACTATTTTTATACTATCTAAAAATGTTATAATTATAGACAAATGGGCAAATAATGCCTGGTGGTTGGAGTGGTGGTGCCCCTCAGCAAATTCCGTATTATTATCCCACGATGCCTCAACAAGTGATTCCCCAACAAGTTTGGTAAATGAGAATATTTCCGATTTATAACTTTTCCTGTTTTCTCAAAAAAACAAATAAAACAAAATTAAATCGTATTTTTTAGGTCAAATGGAGAGCCACCAAAAACTGAATAGAGCAAAAAAGCAAAGCCCGTCAACATTTTTCTTCCTCGAAAAGCATGGTTTTTCAAAGAGATAGGAAAATCTTCGATAACTAGTTATTCAAGGAAAATATAACCCTCAGAGAAATGAAGAATTTTTATTGAAACTTTTGGTCTTTGAAATTGTTGGATTTTTAAACTGATTCTCATCGTTTCAGTCGTAAAAATTTTGAGATAAAGAAGATAGATTATGCGTGTCTTGGTCTTCTTCGATATAACGTAGATAACGTAAAAGCGGGCAAAATGGCCCGAAAGCTGTTTGCTTGAAATTTTGGGCTATTTTTGATAAATGCATGAATTTTATCGCTCTGATCACAAAAATAGTATGTTTTCGTTCCAGAAGCGGTACTTTAAATTTCTGAAAATAAAATAAAAATACTTTTCAAAGCACCTCAAAATAATTATAAATAAGCTATGACATGCTTGAAACGTACTTTCATGGTGTTTTGAAAATTGTTTTTCTTGATTTTAAGTAATTTAAAGTACCGTATAAGAATAAAAACACTGCTAATCGGCCTACTTTTTTCTGTTTGAGTCTCGATTATTGACCACCACCCAAAATTTTGACCATAAATCGCGTGTGCCAGGAGTTAAAATGACTTTCAAAAAAAATAAATAATCAAAATTATTCATTTTTCTGTAAGTTCTATTATCTTTAAATGAGGAGTGATCCAGAAAATATTGTACATTTTTGTTTGAGTTAAATACTGCCAGTTAAAAATTAGGCGGTGTATAACACTGTCACTAAATTCTCTAAATGACTTTTTGAAACCTTCTTGAACTGTGATATTATCGTAAATTGTGATTTTTTCAATCTAACTCGACGACTGTCAGCTTTATCATGGCGCATATATATTAAACAGAAAGTTTTTACTCCGTGACTGTCTGATTATTTCTTTCCGAATTTCTTGCTACAAAACTAGGACTCTTCATTTAAAACCCTACGGTCTTACTTTTTGTCATAATTATTTTATATCATTTTTAATAAAAAAATGATTTTGAAGGTGCTTCGCCCGAGTATTTTACATGATTAGATCATTTCAAAACTCTAATTTCCTGAAATATATAAAGCGGCACCATAATATTTTATTGGATTTTGATTATTTATAAATTTTGATTCATAATTTGCCAAAGAGAATTTACCAAAAAATCAAGAATCTTAAAAACTAGAGAGCGCCAAGGGGTGAAGTAGGAGCTCAGCGAAGGTACCATTTCCACCTTAATAACTGGTAGTCTCGATTTAATTTATGCAGCAAACGAACCTTTAACTTTCTATTTTTTGAATTTTTTTGTCAATAATGAAGATAACCTCAAATAATGTCGAGGTCAACTTCAAAGTCGTCGCATCCCTTCGAAAATATGAGCAAAATATTTTCCGTAGTAAACTTTCTCGTGACGGTATAAGCAATTATGCACATGAGGAGCATACGAGAACAAATGTTGTTTCAACCTCTATCGCCCACGTGTAAATTATTAACCATAACTGGCTTATACCGTCATCAGAAAGTCGACTACTGGAAAAATTTTGTTCCTACTTCTGACCTTTTTTGAAATATACAACGTTTTTTTAATGAACAACGTGTCAAAAATGAACAAGTAAAATATCATTTCGCGACTAATTAATGGGGATTAACACGTGATAAAATAAGTTCTTTTTTTTCCCACTGATAGAATAGTGACTACTCGCCCCGCCTCTTTTTTTCGATTATATCGGATTTCTATTCGGTGTGATTGGGCAGGAATTTGATTGGTTAATTCCCATTGGGTAAACTGCACAATCCCCTCGGGGAAAACCTGACCCCTTTAGCCTAGGTAATCTCGCGCTTTGACAGCCTCTGTAGTGAGTAATTTTCATGTAAAATTGATACGTTTTTCACAGAAATATTTATTACCATTACTACGGCACAAAATCGCGGGAACAGGTCGATAACCTCCTTAAATGAAACCAAATGGGAAAGAGAAAGAAGGGGCAACGAGCTCGGGAGGCTCTGGAAATTGGCTCAATTCTTTGAAAAGGGATTTTGTATCGTTTTCAGCCAACAGTGTGGTCAAGTTGAACCAAAAAAATAATCTGATTTTGAAAATTTTTATATCGATTATGATCCCAAGTCCACTGAATTAAATTTGTAATCTCGGCAAAATTAAGGGTCAACAATATTTATCGATTTTTTAGTCAATAGTATTGGATCTCTCATCAATGCACATTTTTTTGAACTATATTTTCATTCGAATCATTTTTCTTACAATACAGTGAAGATTTCGTCATTTATGAATGAAGTAAAGTGCTTTGAAAAGGGCGGACCGTCGAATAAAATTTTCGCCCATGTCCCTTTATAAGGACGATAAATAAAATTGATGAAAAATATATTTTTGGGGTAATTTTGCAAATAAGCCTCACTAACAATAAGAAAGTAGTCACCGGCTCGGTAAAGGCTGAGAGAGCTTAGATTTCATTAAAAATAGTTTTTGTAAGGACGGACGTTTTTTCAAAAATTCTGTGCTTTCAAAAGTCTGAGCTACATTTTTTTGTCGCGTCCTTTTATTGTTGAGGTCGAATTCGTTCATATTAAATAAAACGCGAAAATTAAGTACGGTCATGATTATGAGAAACCGAAGTAATCAAATGTGCTTAAAATCTGACCACCAGAAGTTTCCCGAGCATAAATAACTCAAACCATCCAAGGAAATTTCACTTCATTATTTAGGTATCTCATGAACAAAAACTAGGTTTCAAATGAGCTCAAGCTTGCGAAATTATAAAAAACCTCTAGTGCATTGTACTATTTTTATGAGTTAATAATACTTTCAAAATCCAATAAATAAACAGATAAAGGTGCCGCTGCAGCTGAAGTATGCTGGCTAGTTCAATCTTCATTAACTCAAAATATTCCCGGACTATCTGGAAAAAATGTTTTATCAAGCCGTTCGGTCCAGGCTAAGTTAGTTACAATAGTGTTGGTATATAAAAGCAATTTTTCACTTCCTATCTTCGGCATTTTAAATTAAAAAAATGTCTAAAAATCTTTAACCGGAAATTCGATCGTAAAAAACCAAAAAAATATTTTTTGGGGTGAATAATTTTCAGTCAACCTATAATCTTTGCTTTTGTATATTAGGACACATGTGAAATTTCTACCCTATCTTTACTATAATTATAATGCCCAGAAATTATACCAGTTCATCAAATTGGCCAAATCATGCCAACCTATAATAGGGTCCTTGTAAGGATATAAATGGTCTCTTTCGTGAGCAGGTTACATATTTTTATCCTATCAACAAAGAAGCCCCCGCAAACTGTCGTGATCATTAAAAATGCACCCAATCCGAGTTCTTATTTGTTTTTATATTTCAGGGAAATTTTTTTTAGACGTAGCTAAAACATATATCAGGTCTGTTTTTTAAAGCCTCCAAATTTCCAGTGTGACACATTTTATCCCTTTGAAAATTTGTGCCATGAATTATTTACCGGACATTGTTAATTTTTCCATATTGAAAAAACCATAAAAAATTGGATATTGAAAAACCGGCTCAACGGTGGCACGTAGCCTGACAAGTTATATTATGGCCCATAATATAATTTTTTAAGCTACGTGCCATACCATAGCAGGTTTTTTATCTAATTTTTTACGGTTTTTTTCTTTCGAAAAGGCGTTAATTTCTGAAAAACGGCCCAGAATTTTCAAAAATAACATATATACAAGTTCGGAACAATCTCACTGGCCATGTGGAGGCTTATAAAAGAGACAAGGCCTTAATTTTCGAACTCCGCATATTTTGTTTCGAAAACGGAAGACTATAAATAAGAGTGACTTTAAATAGACTGCTCCTGCCGATTTTTTGAAATTGACGTTTTTAGCAAAATTTCGTTAATTCATTGTTTTTTTCCAAGTCGTTGTTAGTTTTTCTAGGTTCCAAATAAATTAAAGCGGACAGGAAGGGAACTAAAATTAAGGGTGTACCGAGCGCGAATAAATTTTGCTCAAAATTTAAGAGCAGACAATCGGATAAAAAAAATAAGAATGGCTTGAATTTCAGACTTTCGGGTCAACTGAAGGGCGAATCTAAAAAAGTATCTCCTAAGTTCAACATTGTATCGACCCAATTTTTCGCCAATCGGTTTATCAAAATTAGCTGTTAAAACCATTCGAAGGCCAAAATTGTGTCTTCAAAATGACAGTGGATAAATAATCCGAGATAATCGTCAAATTCAAAGAGCCAACTATGCACAGCTTAAATTATAGCGACCCTCGAGTACTAAATGACCTTAAGGGGGTTTGCGATTCTGATTTGACATTTTCTCGGTGAAATATACTGCAAAATAAGAGCTTATGAAAAAAAACGAAAATGCTGATTTGTAGATCTATCTTTAATCTTGCGAAAAAGTAGATCACAAATTGTTTTCGATGATTACACTGATAGTTACAGTATCGTTACAAGGAGACCTTTTCTTAAATTTAAAATCTATCTCCTCCGAGACGATATATCCAAATTAGCTCAAATTTTCACAAAACACGTAAAGATANCATGCCGAAATTAAAGCACCAGCTTTCTTTGATCCGATGTCTGACCAATTCTAGGACGGCAAATAATCGACGTTTTTTGGCATTCCCAGACTTTAAAATCTATCTCCTCCGAGAATAAATTTTCAAAATGGCTCAAATTTTTACTGCGTATTCTTTAAAGCATTTATAAGATTAAAGCACAAGTTCATCTGAATTTGTTGATTATAATCCGAAATGTAAATTTTTCAAGGTCACGTGAGAAAATTTCCGAAAACAAATGTGCTTCGATTTTTTCGAAAGTAGGCTCAAAAGAAAGCCCCAGAAACACTGATCAGAAAGTTGGCTTATGGCAAGGTGATATATTGAGGTTTTGCTGGTCAAATTTAAGCAAACGTCATTTTTCAACTTCATTTTTAAGAAAATACTTAACTAAAGCAAAAAATCGAAAAAAAATTTTGGATGCTTTGGTTCGTAGTACACTTTGTTAACACCTAGAATCAATTTGGAGCATTTTTAATACCTCTAAGGCTTTTATTAAATAAGAGTCCCATACCCCCTTAAAATGAAATTATTTTCTAGATTATTCAACTAGTAGTCCTAAAGTCACTTTTCGATGCGTTTTTAGACCTCATTGTAATAAACCAACATATCGATTACGGGGCCTCCTGGCACATATAAGCTAGTTTTTTAGTAAAATTTTTTATATAATTCGGCTTTTGAAAACGACTTATTCGATTAGGTTCTAAGATGCAGTATGTGTTTTTTTTACTTGCGAAATGAAAATTGTCATTTAGGTAATTGCGGCCAATAAAAAATGGTCACTAGGTGGATTATATTTTCAAACCCTTGAGATCGGCTATAGCTTGGCTTTCAAAATAAAATCCACCTAGTCACCACTTTTAATTGGCCGTAATAACCTAAATGACAATTTTCATTTCGCAAGTGAAAAAACACATACTGTAGCTCAAACTGAGCACAATTATTCAGAGAAAAATAAATTAAAAAAAATGATCTGAATCAGACCATTATTTCCAAGTGATTATTTCAGTGAACTCAGAAAAAAACGAAATAATTTTATTTTATTATTCACTAAAGATTTGTGCCCAGTTTGAGCTATCTAGAACTAAATCGGATGAGTCGTTTTCAAAAGCCGAATTATATAAAAAAATTTTACTAAAAAACTAGCTTATATGTGCCAGGAGGCCCCGTAATCGATATGGTGGNCAACCAATCAAAACGGCGGAAATCAAGTGTAACCAGTTTGGAAAAAAGAAGGGAAAAACCTTACACCCTGTATGTGCCAGGAGGCCCCGTGATCGATATATAAAAAAAAGTCGATCCGATTTATAATTTTTAATTATCAGTTTAAAAGAGGATGTTCTAAACGTCTGAGCTCATTCTTATTATGTTGATCGATTTAATCTGGTTCCCAATTCTAAGCCAATTCTATATGCGCTCGATACTCCGTTAAGTCACTCTACTGTAAAAAATTGACCAAAAGGCATGAAAAATATTCTCTTTTATTCTACGAGTTATAAATCATGGGACTTTTTCGCCTGCTTCACTTATTTTCACAAAGGGTGCTTTTTTTATTTTGGCAAACAACACCTTTACAGTAAATGATTTTAAAAAGACGCTTTCTATTAATAAAAAAATGTGTATTACGAACAGTACTTTCGTTCACCATACAAAATGCTTTGGTTCGAGAATCCCTTATTTTCAAAGTTATACAACCGGATTATCGGGTAGCTGATTTTTGCTTAAGCCTAAAGGTATTTTTTTTTCATTTTCTTACATAATAGAGATAATGGGATGATAACTTACTCACCTGGGTAGCTGTAATTTGACACCACAGACGGTGTCACATGTNAAAATATGAATTTTTCAAGGTCACGTGAAAAAATTTCCGAAAAAAAATGTGCTTCGATTTTTTCGAAAGTAGGCTCAAAAGAAAGCTGAGGAAACACTGAAGAGAAAGTTGGCTTACGTCAACCCGATATTTTGAAGTTTTAGTGGTCAAATTGACACAAACGTTATTTTTGAACATAATTTTGAGAAAAATACTTAGAAAAAAATCGAAAAAACGCAAAATTTTCGAAAATTTTTTTGTTGTCATTTGGGTTCTTTTATGCGTTCAAAACATAAACAATTGATTTGGTGCATTTTTATGACATAATAACTGCAGAAAATGTAGGAGCAGGGATACCCTTAATCTCTCACGATAAGAGATGCGGCTGGGAGCGCCTTTCAACTCGAATAAGTGTGTTTATTGCGTAACAAATAATACAAAGCCTTATTTCTCTCAATAAAGAATATATTTGGTTTAAAACAAATTTTTCTTGGTAAGTTTTTCAAGGAGAATTCATTTTTGCTATTTTTATAACATTTTGATTACGATTTTTGGAATTTGCAAATTTTGGGTAAATGTCAAAAAATAGACTCTCACGTCAAAATAGCAAATTTATATCAGATTTTAAATATATTTTCTGGGTCAGTTTTTCACAAGGAATTCAGTTTTGCCAGCTTCAATCCTATTTAATATACAAATTCAATAATTCGAAACTTCATTTTGCAAGCAAATTGACATGTAGAATTAAGTATTATACTTCATTTGAACTTTTTGTAAAACTCCTTATAAAATAAAAAGCAATTTTAAATTATTACGTCATTTTGAAGGCCCACGAGTTTTTAATTTTGGAACGAAAAAATTTATTTCTGCCCCCATATCGCCGAATTTTTTTTGAAAAAAATTCAGCGATATTTGGCCTCCTCCTGTATTATTTTATAATGTTAAAATTTGGTTGAAAGTATCTTTCTCATCGAAAATTTTGATTAAAAAAATGTGCTTTTCAAAACTTTTTTTCCTGAAAGTTTTTTATTATTTTTTACCTTATAACCATAGCCGCAATAACTGGTTCCCATCCAGAAACAAGGACATCTGAAACATATTCGTTTTTCTTTGCAATATGACCCCAGACTGGAATTAATAAAATTAAAATCGTAATTATTACAGGCATCGCCCATATGTGCGTAGAATGAAGGCCATAGAATAAATTTGCAATTATTGATAAAAGATACAAAGTAGTCAAATCGCCCAGGGAAGCTGCGATAGGCGTCACCACATTGTCAGGGTTTATTCCACATTTTAAACTAAATTTAATTTTATATAAATGAGACAAGTTTGGAAAATTGATAGCTTTTTTTGATGCAAAAATATTTACAATCGGGGTTAGCGGTTGTAATTGGTTGGGCTAAAAATTTGCCCCAAATTGCTTACGTGTCCCGTAGAACTTTGACGTCAGAAACCTAAAGAATCGCGTGATTTGATTCGTCAATACACAAGAGTCAATGTATATTGACCAATCAAATCACGCGATTCTTTAGGTTTCTGACGTCAAAGTTATACGGGGAACGTAATCTTCGATATTCTCTGGATTTTTTAAGTTATTTTTCCAGGGGAGACCTTATTTTTGACAGAAACAACCCAAACTATCTAAAACTTGCAAGGAATTTTTGAGGAAAAGTTTTTTGGGGATTTCTCTAGATTATCTATTAGGCAAAAAATAAAAATATTTTTCGTAATGTTTTAGAAAACATTTTTATTTCAAAGCCGCCAATGTCTTATATTTAGGGAGCGCACCGGTACAACTAACGAGAGAACTACAGCAGTTGATACAAATTCTTTGACGTCACGGGGGTTGTTGACCCAGAAAAAAACGATTTCGGGCACAAAAAAAAAGTTTTTGGCCATCTAGTCACTAGAAGTTAGTGCTCAAAATGGGCGTTTTAAGATTCTATTGGTCAGAAAATGACTTTTTAAAACGCCCATTTTGAGCACTAACTTCGATTTTTAGCATAAAAAACTCCATTTACCTGATTTGTCAGAAGTAGGGCCGATGTCACAAAAAAATTTGCTACCTGTTAAAAATTTTTGAAAATTTATGAAAAAAATTTTGGTCATTTCGTAGGAATGTCGGACTCTAATTTTTTTCTAAAACATTTTCTCCGCTCTTCCCCGGTCTAATTTTCTGTCAGATTGTGTCAAACCCCACGTCACCAGCCCAAATTTAAACAAAAAACCGGTATTTTAACCGGTAAAAATCGGATTTTTGAAAAAAAAATATTTTTTCATTTTGAATTCTGCTCAAGATTTTTTTCTCGTTTTGCTTCAACAGCAACCGCTCAAAACTTAGAAATTGGCCCGATGCGCTCCCTACTTATATTACTTTTATTGCCAGAGTAGCATTTAGAGCGGCTCTGGCAAAATTTCACAAATGTGTTCGCGCCAAATTTAAGCCTTTCAGAAAG
>SCLH01000742.1:137223-148780 GCA_004367855.1 Oikopleura vanhoeffeni | reverse complement strand
TCACGGGGGTTGTTGACCCAGAAAAAAACCGATTTCGGGCACAAAATAAAAGTTTTGCCATCTAGTGGTCAGAAACTGACTTTTTAAAACGCCCATTTAGAGTACTATACGATAAAATTCGCTACCTTGTAGATCATTATCTTGTCCTAGTGATGTTTTAAGTTAAAACTTTTAACTGCCTTAAACAAAAAATTGCATCCAAATAATGCATTTCCGGTCTGATGAGAAATTTCTAGAACACCAAAATTCTTGAAATTAAAAATAAGGGGAACTATCGGGGGTCTGTTCCGATATTCCGCCGGCCAAAATGACACTTCCCCAGAATTGTTTGGTCTCTGTGTTCTGAAACACGCTTGTGCAGGTGGGGGTTAAGTCACTCCAACAAAATACTACCAGTTTATTCTAAATATTCCAAATTTTCAGAAAAAAATCTTAAAAATTAAATTTGCTTTGAGCCATGAAGGGTGCCTGTAATTGATAAATCATAGTATTATTCTTAGTGGAGGGATTCAAACTCTTGAGAGGAAATTTGTACAGTACAATGCCCACAATTTTTGAAAATTACAAGGTGTCCGTTGAAATTTGTCCAATGGGAACAATAGAAGGTTGGTCATCTGTACTTCACGTTGGTAAAGGAGGAAATGAGGCGGTTGGAGACAGAAATCCTGCAATATTTTTATTCGGAAACCGCGGTTCCACTACAATGCATATCCGCACTTATGCGAATGGAAATCTTCATTACGAAGTGCCAAACCTAATTATACCGATGAAACAATGGTCGACTGTTGTTATCCAACAAGAAAAGGAAAAGTTTCTATTTAGTTAAAGTTGTAACTTCCGGTTACAACGCCGAGAGAATGACTCATGGTCAAAATGTAAAAGTTCCGATTTTCGATAGAACACCTAATTTTGTAAATTTTAATTTTCAGCCATTATTCTTAGAATTATTTTTTAACATCATACTCATTTTGAGTCATTTCCGCCTATCTGAAAAAGACGAATTTTGAAAAAAATCTCGAATAATTTTCAAAATTATTCCTTCGAATTTCTCACAAACAATCATATATGGCTCACAAACAATCATATGGCTTTCTCGGATTTCTATTACCTCTCTTAGCTTCTTTTTCGGCCTCCGCGGGTGACACCAGGCTTTCCAAAAAAGCCATCTTTCTTTGGCGAATTTCCATCCCTATCCCCAAATTTCCCTATCTTTCGCATATGAAAAGGGATCGAAAAAGAATAAAAAGCCATCTCTTTTGATGGTGTGTAAGGTCTTGAGTGACATGACACCCTGACTGTGCGGTTTACGGTGAAGAAACAAAATAAATAGTTAAACTTTAATAATTGGCCCAATCAATGATGATTTCTATATTACAGTCACGGTTAACGGGAGTTAATGAACATCAGTCGTTAATCTCACACACGAAAATTTGATGATAGTCAAAGTTCATACCGGAGATATTTTACCCCCAGCAATGGCGTATGTTGAGAACTGAAATAACAACGAAGGTAAATAGTCAACGCCATTAAGATAGCTTTTCTATAAGACTTATTACAAAACAATATAAGTTAAAATTTCGACGAATTTCAAAAAAAAATAAAAATTATGTAAGACAATTATGTTAGCTAAGCCAAATTTTCATCTATTTTGTTAGAGTTTTTGAGTTAAAATTTGAATTTGTGAAAATTAAAAAAAAAAAAAAATTTGAAAGTTTTCCGTTTTTTTAGTCCAAAATGTTTTTCTCGTTTTTTATTCAAATTTGTGGGTAAAAATATAAGGAATAGCCACTTCAACTACAGTATGTAACATTTCTGCTCTTCTTTTCCCAATTTTGATAGCTATTTTCATAGATGCGTTCATATTTTATAAATGCTCTTTGAAAAATCATAAAATTTATCATAACATGAATTTATCAATCTGCCACATAAACGGCACCTCTTGATACGTGGCCGTTTATCTTAATTTTATTTAGCTCCTTGCAGTTGGAAGAAAGTGTATCATCTTAGAACTTCAAACCCTGTTTCTGAAGCATTCAAAACTTGTGGTGCCGCCGGAATTAATAAAGGATGTGCTTACAGAGAAGGCAATAACTTTATCGATTTTGCAGGAATTGAGAGCCTTTCGTCTTACAAATTCAACTTGGTTTACTCCAATGGTAATGATGAAAGAGCTTTATCTTGGACTCAGAAAGAAAATCCATTTTCATTAAGAGACTCAGGCTGGGATCGGCAACGCATTGCAAATATACAATAAATAATCATCCAAATCTTCAACTTGAACTCTTCGATTATAATATTCCGATCCGGTAAGCGATCGGTTGGCGATGCGTTTTTCCTTTAACCCCCTCAAACCCATAGCTATTTCGAAAAACACTTGTATATTAAAGATCAGAAGTCGCAGGTCAGTTCTGAGGAAGTCACTTTGTAGGACCATTTTTTCTGAATCTGCTCCATTTTCAATTTTTTTCTGACGTCTTTCAGTAAATTTTATTTCTTCAGTGATTTCTTAAGTGATTTTGGTAAATTGCGTTAATTTTCGGAAAACAACTGTTGATTGAAGACCGAAAATTGCAGGTTATTTCTGAGGAATTCACAATTTAGAATATTTAATTCTGAATCTGTTCCATTATTTATTTTTGTTCTGACGTCTCTCACTTTCGCACAATAACACATGCGTAGGTTGACGATCAATTTGTAAATGTCACTATTCGANGGGGGTGATAAATTGAACATGTAAATTAAATAGCATAAAAATTTAAGTCTATCCTTAATCTCGAGGACTAAACAAAAGTGAAGTTGCAAACACTTTTACTTATCTTGTAATAATGGCCCAAAGTAGCGTCCCTAAATGGCGTTTTGGGTGTGAGAGGGTTAAAATACTTTAAAAGTTATTTTTAATGATTTTGTAGCTTTTGAATTTCAAATTTTTCGTTCTGACTTATAATTTCTGCAAAAGAAAGCTGACATGAAAATTTATCAATATTAATTATTAACAAAAAAATATTTAATTCTTAAGGCATTGAGCCCATAGAGTTTGCGATTCATTTTTGAAAAATGAAAATAAATTTTTTCAATGTATCGTTCGAAAAATATATTCTTCTTCTTTTTTCTTGATTTTTTCGCAAAAAACATAAAATACCTGGTAATTAGAAACCAAAAATTGAATGATATCTTTGAGGGAATCACTTTTGACGATTTGAAATAAGGAATTTCAAAAAGTCAAAAAATGCGTAATCGATGTTTGACCCATCTTGTAGAAGAATTTTTTTCTGGTCTTTTAAATACGTTAGGATTTTTTTTGTTTATGAAAAATTTTCCAAAAAAAAAAATCGAATTTTTCGGTCACAAAATTTTCGAGATTTTACAAGCAGTTCAAAACCCGGATCTAGCGACCGCGTATGAAGAGCTTAAGCGCTAATTTTTTTGACAGTTGAAATAAGCGTTTTTTAACAAACGGTTTTTCAAAGATTAGGGTCACGGCGACTATGTGGTCGACTTAAAATAAGCGGTCAAATTTTCAAGGTCAATTTCAAGTTCGACTAGAGACTTTGCAAGTACCTCAAAGAATCGGAAGGGTCGACTTTCTGATGAACGTTTAGCAACTATGGGTCAAATAATTACTGAGAGGGTACGTTAAGAGGTCATAAAACTTTTTTGCTCCCTCTAGTTTTTTGCTCTCTTAGCGACTTTCCAGTTACATTATTTGCACATAGTTGAATAATACGTTCATTAGAAAGTCGACTCTTCCGATTCTTTTGAGGGGTACTTGCAAGTCTATACGATGACTTTGAAAATTGACCTTGAGTGTTGACCAGTTTTTGCTCTCTAGCGACCTTACAGTATTATAATTACCCATAGTTGCGAATACGTTCATCAAAAGGTTGACCCTTCCGGTTTTTTTGAGGCGTATTTTTCAAGTCTCTACGGATGAACTTGAAATTGACCTGAACTTTGACCGCATATTTAAGGTTCGACCACATAGTCGCCGACCCTAATCCTTAATAATGGTTTCCTAAAAAACGCTTAATTTTCTCTTGCCAAAAAAGTTAGCTCTCTAGCTCTTCATACGCCGTCGCTAGATCCGGTTTTGAAACTGCTTGTTAAAATCTCGAAAATTGACCGAAAAATCAATTTTTTTTGAAAATTTTATAAAAAAAATCCCTGGCGTCTTAAAATGACCAGAAAAAATTCTCTACAAGCATGGCGTCAAAAACATCGATACCCATTTTTGACTTTTGAAATTCCTTATTTCAAATCGTCTTTTGGGGAACTTAATCACTAATATTTAACCATTAAGTTTCTGTTCCGGATGTCTCTGACTGACTTTTTATTTTTTCGCGACTAAATTTCTTTCAAAATCATAAATTTTGAAATACTCCAGCATTTTAAATAATTCACTTTTTCACAGCGGAAATGTAGTGCTGAACATTTTAATTGCCTCAAATAATTATATAGAAATTTAACTCTTTCCTTATCTCAATGATTTGACAACAATTAAGTCGCTAACACTTTTAATTTTCCCAGATACTGTGTTCAAAGTCGAGTCAAAAAAGGCTCTCATGGCTCAGGGAGATATAAATACTTAAATGAGTCAGGGGGTTTAATAAATTTTAAATTGTGATTCGTCCACCAGGGGGTCGGCACATTCGAAATAAAAATTTGGGATCGGATCGGTGGACCCGCCGAAAAAATTGGATCGGATCGGTGGACTCTCCAAAAAAATGGATCCGATCCAATTGTGCCGACCCCATGGTCGTCACAATCAAAAAATTGAATTTATTGATTTTCAAATTATTCACTTGAAATATAAATTAGTTTTACGATAAAAAAACTTTGTGAGTATATAAGTTACTAAAAAACTTTTACTTACAACTTACTTCTTAAATTTTTCCGTGTACGACTAGGCCGAAGAGAAAAGATGAGAATCTTTTGGCGAAAATAAAGCGTGCCCTCTGAGAGGATAGTACAACATCTTATTGTGGTGACTTACCACTCGTGAGGCGCCAGGCGTAGACGCTTTTCTCTCTTTCCCGAAGCACTAGGAGTTCTTTACACCGATTCTAATGTAGTTAAAATGTTTTAAGAAATCGTTATTTGAAATAAATTTTACAGAAATCGGCAAAAATGTAAATTTATGTCGAATCCCTATCAAGAAAGGCTACTATAACTGACGTTGTTCAAACTGCCAATGGCGATATAAATAATTATGCTTTACAATTTCAATGGATTACGAGTAAGCGACAATCAACACTACTCGACGGATGTATAAATTCCTGGGTTGCTGGTGGTATTCCGTGGGAAATACTGCCAACCATAACGGAGGGACTCCTGGGACTCCTCCATATATTCATCTAGTTTATCAGAATTATTCGTTTGTGTACCAGGTTATTAAAGCTAATAATTTTTATAATAATACAGTTTCAGCTCGATTTTGTTTCATTTTTTTATTAAACTTGAACCCTGAGTAAAAAGACTCGACAGATTCCAAACTAATCGTTTTCGGGTCAAGTTTGATATAAAATAATTGAGATTTGAAATAACTTAACTCCTTGCTTAAGGGGTGGTCGTCGCATTTCAAGGCAAAAATGGGGTTTTCAATGACCAATTGTAGCAAAAGTACAAATCGTCGGACCAAACATTACTCTCTCTGATATATTTGAACAAAAATCTTGCATCCTAAAAATAAATCAAAAGTGACGGATGACTCGTCCAATCAGAAACGTGCTTACAAAAATACGGAATTATTTTTCAAAATGTATCTGCTCCCTGATTTTAGGGTACAACAATGATTTATGACTCAATTAACCGACAGATGTGAAACGAGTTTCACTGAAACCGATTAATTTTTTTTGAAAATCTTGAATTTGCTCTCAGTATCACCAAAAAACTTATTTTGACCCTTGTTTAGGGAAGTATTCGAGAGGGGGTAGATTTCAGTTAAGGGATAATGAACAAAAATCTTGCTTTCACAAAACAAATCGGAGGCCTTTGATTGGCCGGACCGATCAGGAACGACCTTCAAAACTGATAATATTTTCACTTCAACATTTTTTTGTGACTGATAGGCTTAAGGTTGTACCTTAGCTAATATGAAGTTTATTGCTTATTTGAAGACTTAGTATGGCCAGTTTGAAAAAACAGCTTATTGCTGAGCAGTTTCTTAATAAGTTGAGTGTACAGTTTAAGTTGAAGGTGTAAAATTTTTTTTTTTAGTTTTCTTATTTCGTGTATCTTCTCCCTGAGTTTCAAAGATAGAGAATACTTTTTTAGCTTTTATTGACCACAGAGAACGTGAGCAGAGCCGCGAGGTCCGTTTTACTCATGAAAATTATATTCTGCGCTTAAATTGCAGCTTCTCATCAACTCATTTTTGTCCATATTTTCAGAAAATAACATTTCAAAGATAATCTGGAAAAGTTCATGTCTGAGTCTCTAAATGCGACCAGTACTCCCTTAAATCAAAATCACTCAAATTTACCACAATACTGTATTGTACTATACTAATTAGATCAATCGAGTGTAGAATGAAAAAACAGGTGTTGTTTTCTCTTACTACTGTACTATATGTACGGCAAATCATGGGTTCGCTCTGATTGGCTAATAATTAGGCGGGACTTACCCCTCTTTTCAGATCTCACTATTATTATTGACTCAAACCTCAAGCCAACTTTCTTAGGACGCACTACCCCCTTGATTGTACATTATTACATTTTAATTAAGACAGACGACTACGTTCCACACTATCTGTTGATGAAGGTCACTGTGACGATGGAGTTTGGGGAAATGGGATGAGCATCTCTTTGCGATCATCCCATCGGAACCTTCAATCTGCGGAAAGAACATGCTGTCGAAATATCAAAGGTGATTATTCATTACTTATAACACATGGTACATATTCTTGTTTCAACCAAAGTTTATTGTGAAAATGAGTGTGATCTTTATAGCGCGTGTTCGAATCCCATTAGTGCTATCTTGTACACTTAAACCATGGCGCTAGTAATTTTTTGCACCAATCAACTTTGACGCACCCAATATCAAGCACCCTTGCCTAGTATTATACCCGATATAATCTTCTAGACGATCACCTTCATTTGCACGATTCATTTTAGTTGCAAAAAGGAACATATGGGGTTGCGTTTGTTCTTAAACATAATGCAAACTTGAAAAAATTATTTGATGGCATGAAATAGATTTTTTTACAAATTTTTTTTTCGCCATTTGGTGGTCACATTAATTTTTTCTACAATTCTTTATTGTTTTGATGAAAATGATGATTTCGATCAAATATAAATATTTTTTTCATAACCGGCAACTGTTTATGCCGAATAGAAAATATTGTTAAAAATTGCGTTTTTCTCAAATTTTTATTGAAATTCGAACATTAAAAATATTTCGACAAATTACGTAGAAACAAAATTTTTTCGGTTTAATTTTAAATTTCCGGACGATTAACCACAAATTTGAAATTGCCAATTTTCAGCATGAGCCTTTCAAAATTAACTCATGAAAACTTTTTTTTAGTTTTTAGAATGAACCTTGGAAACTGTGATAATGGCGTTGGCTCGAATGGGATAATCAGATACCCATCATTTACGCGGACAACGAACAGTTGGCATATAGACGACAAAGAGATAGCATAAGTTCACCGAGGCTACCATTTAATGTGTGTACCGCCCCTGCTGCCCTTCAAGTTTTGGGTATAAAAATATTTTTAAATTTTTTTCGAAATTATTATCCCACGATATTTTGATTTTTTAAGATATTTTTTGACAGATTTTAAGAGAACTTTCAGTGACTTTTTCGACTTACATCGCATATCAATCACGAATCTTCATGGACGTTATTTACTAAAATTCCTTTTTTAAGTTTAACCTACGTTTCTCTCGGGTCCACGAAAGAGATCGTTTTAAGATTTGGGACTTCCTGGCTGTTAAATTCTTAATTTTACGTTTGGAAACTTCCTGCGTCATAATTACTTATTTTCTCGTTTCGAAACTTCATGGGACTTATTCACTAAGTTTACACATTTTCAATAAAATTAAAGGTGGGACTGTGTGGGTGTCGCCCGAGAGTCAAAGTAAGAAACGCAAAACAGACGCTGCTTTTTTAATTTTTGATCGTTTCTCTCAAGGCTTTCAACCGTTATTGTTTTGGAACTACCTGGGCGAATTTTATACCATATTGAAATTTATTCTATTTTGGTTCGCCCATGAAATGTTATCGTGTCATTTTTCTCAAAAATCTACCTCTCAAAATCTTCTTCCTATTTAATATTAACAGAATGACACTTGGGCTTTATTTAATTCTGTCGGTTATTGTCGTTAGTAATAACTCCAAAAAATTCACTTGGGAAATAAAGCTATTTAAAAAACAAACCTAAGTTAATCGAACCGGAAATTTGAGATTTTTTCTAGATTTGATAACAATAATAAGACTTGACAAATTTATAAAAATAACACTCCAATCAAATGGAAAATTTAAATAAGAAAAGTAAGTTGGATTTTTCCGCTGATTTTGATCCAGATTAGAGTGGCCGCGGTCGGTCAGGACCGATTTTGAAAGTCTCCTAAGAGCCCAAATTACCTATGGGATCGATAGATAAGTAACTTAGAAGGAACAAATCTTCTTACAATTTTTTCCAAGAATTGCTAAAAATGACTCAAAAATGATTGATAACATTTTTTTTGTTCAATCGAATTTTTTATGAAAAATTCATAGGTTTAAAATGTTTTATTTTTATAGTATAGCGCAGAGTGTATTTTCAATAATTAAAAAGAAAAAAAGTCGTCCTAGAGTCTAGCCTAGAGTCTAGGACCTAGACCCGCGCCAAAAAAATTATGATTAGTTTTCTTAGTCGACTTTTTCAAATTCAATAAAAATTCTTTTCTAAGGTAAAATTAACTCAGTAAATATCAGAAAAGACGAAAATGACTTTTTAAAATTTCAAAAATGATCACAGGTGTCGCTAGAGCGCAAAATTTCGAAACTTTTGTTCCTAGTGTGAATCGATATCAGAGAAGAAGAAATGTGCAATAAGAATTTAAAAAAATGACTGAAAATTTGAGCAATTTTTCAAATAACATAATTTTCACTAAAAATTTGTTTCTGAACTTAAAAAAAAACAACAACAAATGTGTCACTTAACCCCCACCTGCACGAGATTTCCCCCTCCCCATCTGCAAGAGAGTGTTTCAGAATACACACAAAGTAAGGGAGCGCAGCGGTAAAACTAACGAGAGAACTACAGTAGTCGATAGAAATTCTTTGACCTCACGGGGGTTGTTGACCCAGAAAAAACAATTCCGGGCACAAAAAAAATTTTTAGCCATCTAGTGGTCAGAAACTGACTTTTTAAAATGCCCATTTTTCAGAATCAATTTGATACCTTGAACACTGGGTGTACCCTTATCCGTACACCTCATCTCGACCAAAAATCGTACTGATAAGGGTACATCGTACGGATAAGGGTGCGTACGGATAAGGGTACACTCAGCACGGTTGTAAAAGGGATCATCTTTGACCAGATTTTCTATCCTCATTCCCATTTTTTGCCTATCTTTTGCTTAAACCTGCGCAAAAAGGGGATGGAAAACCCTCGCAAAAGCCATCCCTTTTACAACCCTGACACCCATTGTATAGCAATAACTTGTAACAGTACTCTTTCAACTGCATTAAACAAAAAAATGCATCCAAATAATGCATTCCCGGTCTGATGAGAAATTTCAAGAACTCGCCAAAATTCTTGAAATTAAAAATAAGGGGGAACTATCGGGGGTCTGTTCCGATATTCCGCCGGCCATATTGACACTTCCCCAGAATATTTTTGGTCTCTGTGTTCTGAAACACGCTCGTGCAGGTGGACGTTTAGGGAGTGTTGATAGTGATTTTTGGGATTTCAGAGGCTTTGTACGGTCGGACAAATGCAGACTGGGCATTTTTGAAACAGTCATTAGGAAGATCTATCTTTGATCTCGCGATTTCATTAGATTGTTGAGTGACACTCTCACCCACCATCTGGCTAACAGGGTTAAACACGAGTCCCTCAGCTTTTTTCAAAGAATGATGGAACCTAGAGCTTATATCGGAAAGTTTTGAGATTTGGTGAGAATCCGGAAAATTGTCTGAATTTTAGTGTATAGGAGTTTTTTTCGATTTTCGCCTCAGGGGTCGGCAATCTGGTTGAATGTGCCGAAAAAGGGTGTTTTCGACGTTTTGATTACAGGCTTTTTCTTTGAAAATGCGAGAAACGTCATTTTCGAAATTGAATAAGCCCAAGAGGTGGTGAACATCTTGCAGGAAGTAGTTTTTCGAATTTCGACCTTATTGCCGCTTGATTAGCGGTTGCAGGGTATTGCGATAAAGTTTTTTAGAATCAAAATTCTCAGGCGGTATTTTCTTAATTGATATGTCAAATTAAGATCATCACCGTTTATTTTCAAATTATCGGTTAACGAGAAATTCACGTTTTTGAAAGTTAATCGGATGAAAAAACATTTTTCGTAAATACGAAAACGTTATTTATATTTTTTTATGGGCAAAAATTTGTTTGAGCTTTGAAATGAGTCGACTTTGTCTATCATAACTAGTCCAGGAAGACAAATATGATTCTTCAAAGTTAGGTGGTAGAAAACTACCACCATCTGCGTAGCTCGTTGTTTTGAATTTCTGAGCAAACCCGTTCAGGGGGTCGGTGCATTTTGACAGATTTGCACTTTTTCAATTTTTTTTATCTTTATGAGAAACTTTTTGCAACTTCAAAATTTTCGAATGAAAACTTTTTCGAACACAAGTGGCCACTTTTCAGTTAACTTTGTATAATCTGAATTTCTTCCGATTAATTAGTTTTACTTTATAAATCGTCTACTGAAAAAACACTCAAAAATGCGGGTTTGCTTCCCTGGTGTCTAAATGACAAGAAAATTGATTATTTTTTATTTGTTACTTGAGAGCTTTTAAATACGCTTTCGACCACCGTCTCGGATTTATTGAATTTTATTTTATACGATTTCTACATCAAAATCTAACTTTGTTTAATTCAAGCTTAGGATTCTAGAAAAAGTAGTTTGAATAATTTTGAACAAGAAATTAGAAAAATTTTGAAAATATTTCCAAATAGTTTTGACCGAAAATCCCAAAAAATGTCAGATGATTTTTCAAGTATTATATAAAAAAATATGTGGTCATCTTAGCAAAAAGCTAAAGATGCCATTTTGAAGATTTTTTTCGTTGATTTGAAACAAATAATGAAACTAAAAATTGAACAAAAAATAAGGCATTTATTTAGAATGTTCGGAACTTTTTTCAAAAATTTGTCGAACGCAAAAAGTTTAAATCGAACTCAAAATTTTCTAAAAAAACAATAATTCGAAAATACTGTAGTTTCAAAGGTTACCTGGATTATCAAACATCACTTTGATGGTATTGAGATAAATATATAAACCCAGTGAAAAGTTTTTCATCGAGAGCCCATATCCGTATCTGTCAAAATGTACCGACCCTCGACGATACTGTACCTATTGGTGTAATGGTCAAAAATAATTTGTGATGTACTTTTTCG